>VOQJ01021340.1:9435-25876 GCA_015052665.1 Apistogramma diplotaenia | reverse complement strand
TATATATATATGGATACACTGAATCCAATAAGTCCCTATTTTTACAGTATCTGAAAGTTAAATGAACATGTTTGCTTCATGTGTTTCTCTAATGTTTGTTACCTGAATTGGTGATGACAATCCAACAATGCTATTCGTGTTATTACTGTAGTAGCCCAGGATGTATTCACAGTCATCTCGTGGCAAATCCTCCTCTGGGAATGTCACCTGTGGAGAGAAGAGCAGACAGATTAACTCTGAGTTCAGCTCGAAACATATTTATGAATTTGGCTAGAAGGCTCACCTGTGTTGCATGCTCCCCTTTGGCCCACACATATGCCTGATAATCTTTGTGATGTCTGAATCCAACCTGCAGGGAGATAATTGTAAGTGTTGACACTGGGGGACAAAACTTTGAGAATTCATCTACTTAAGACTTACCTTGTATATTGCTACCCAGTCCCATGAGCTGCGCTGATAGGTTGATGCAACAGTGAATCTGACTATAGCATCTGAGGCTTTGCACCACTCCTTGTTTACCTGCAGCTCCACCAGAGGCATATCCACCCTGAATGGGAACTAGAGTATAAGTTAGAGATAGTTAAACAAAACATAGCTTAGCAGTGTAACAATACTGAGATGCAATGAGGACATGCTACATTTGAGGTTATATGGCAATATTTTCTCACATGCAGTGAAAACAGGGCAGAAACAGGTTTGTGGTCACTGATGGTGAAACCCATGTGACTGCGATACGCATGCTGTGTCACTTTAGTCGCCCCACCCAACCATGAGGTCAGACCACGCTGCAGTGCTGCACTGTGGGTAGGAACCGGTGAGCCAGTGCGGCGAAGACGCCACAGGATGCGATCTGTCCAGGCAGGTTTCCTCTTCTTAGCACTGACAGAGAAACAGACACAAGCTTATAAGTGGTGGAAGCTTTGCTTTCAAAAAATAAGATCTGTAACCTGTTTACGCTTGTTTTTAAAATGCGTGGAGTAGAGAGCTGATGCATCATCATGCACAACCTCTACTGTCACCCTAATGTCCACTTGTGTTTAGGTTTTAACTTACTGCCAAGGTTGATACTGAAGGTGAAAGCGCTGCTCAGTTATCACATCAGACTTTTACTAGACAAGCACCAGACTTGTTTCACACACACACGAGCTAAAAAGATCAGTTTCAAGAAGTAATGCTACAGTGACACTAGGGAAACATCGGCATGATCAAAATTATTGTGACCATGTGCAGTCATCTTATGACCTCGCTGGTTTTGAAATGGTTGCTTCGAAGATGGGCACCATTTCTGCGACCACTTGCAGTCTGTCGATGTCTTCGGGGTGATTTTGGTATTTCGGGAGAGCATTAAGAAGGCCATAAGATATAGTCAGTCTATCAGTTTGCGACTGAACTGGGTCGAGTTAACAACTGTATGCAACGTTTGTGATAATATGGGGATTAACTGTGATAAAGCTGTGAAAATGACAAATCTGTTGGAATCTACATGGTGGATATGCCTCTGGTGGAGCTGCAGAGTCCACCCAGAACCTCATAGATCTGAAATAGAAATTCCACCACAAATAGTGATGCAGTTGCAGCAGGACAGCAATTTGACCCGACACAGGCACTCAGAGACACATCAGGACACAGAATTTAGATTTCTTTTTTACACTTGGGATCTGATTGCACAAGACACATTTTAAAACCAAGTGTAAATAAAGTCTTTGAGAGCTGGTCTGTGATAGAGACAAACCTGGTGTCGTAGGTATGAGTGCCTACATCAAACTTATAAGTAGGTGGGAATTTGAGTTGTCCCTCCATGAAGCCTTCCAGGATGGACTCTGTGTTTTTACCCATGTTGAGCTACAGAAAAAGACAAACAAAGCAGACCACAGTCCTGGATGATGATTATTATTAGTCAAACACAAGTTCTGGTGCTACAGCTCCCTCTGAAGGTTGTGGTTTGTGATTAAACGGCAGACAAACAGGTGGTGTGAAGCCTTCCAGAAACAGCCATCTGTCTCTGTGAATGTGTGCGTACTTTACTGAAATGCTGAGGGTGCCTCACCTGATCCCGCTCCCACAGAAGAGGCAGCTTATTGCTGTCAATGGCGCATTTCACCACATGGATATCATAGTCTTCAATACGAAAATTTAAATCCCCAAACCAAAACACAACACTGGGAAGAGAACAAACAGGCCTGTCTTTACTTAAGGGTCGTGGGACACTGTCTCAAAAGTGTTTGTATGTGGGATTTATTCATTTTTTTATAACTTAAACTCTTTTCAGTTAATTAGACCTTTATTTAAAAAATTGTGTCACCTACTCATGGTCTAGTACACCAGTAGCAACCCCTCCTTCAAACTGCTGCTGCTGAAGGATGCTTTCAAAGTCCTCCATCCTCTGCTCCAGGTTCCTCATGTGAGCCGGCAGGTGACAGTTGAGGAAGCACACTGGGTGGCCGAACACAGTCATCCTCGCGCTGACACCGCCTTTATTCCCCTTAGAGTGAGTGACAGGAAAGGGCAAAACATATCGTTTCAAAGGGACCGCTTATGCAGCATCAGCATGTATCAACCGGATCTGCGCTCAGGGACAAGGTTGTGACGCTTTTTTTTTTCTCTCCACAGTCACAAAACCAGAAGGCCAGACAGCCTGCTGCTGCACTGACCTCAAAGAGAAGGAGACTGCACCAGCAGCAGCCAGAGGTGATGCTGACATCAACACAGACAGGAAGGTCACACACTGACATATGCACCCACACATGCATGCATCTGCTGGCAGGAGGGAGCACGTGCACACGCACACGCACACGCACGCACACACACACACACACACCCTCCCTTACCTGCTAAGACACCAATTGACACTGCAAATTGTGCAACATCATAAATCTCAGCTGGTTTCAGAGCAGCACTCTGTAATGCATAGCACGTACCCAGTATCCCCCAAGTCCTGTGCGTGTGCTCTGTGTCTGCACACCTCTGAGAAATGGAAGATGGCAGAATTTAGAGAAAACCAGCAGCAGCACTCCCTGCATTCGCTGCGACGCCACCTGAACAGATGAGATTAATGAAAAATAAGATGTAGACAGGAAAAAAATAACTTTCTACTGGTGCAAAATTATGAAATGCAACAGATTTAACTCTTCACTGACCAAAACATATCCAAAAGGACTCAGTGTGTCCATGCAAAGCTCACTCCACTGGTCTGAAAAAAGAGCATCCTTCAGCCTTTTGTTTATCATGGAGTTGACTTCCTGGAGTCTGGACGATGCCAGAATGTAGAGAAATGTCAAAATTAAAATGATTAAAAAAGAAAAGGACAATGATGGGTATCAGAAGGGGAAGAATCAAAATGAACACAGATGACTGAGTGGGCATTCACGGCTGTCTCTTTGGCACCGCTGAGCCGTGCAGAATTACTTGCTTACCCGATGATAAACATGTCAATGCTCCCATCTGAGACATTTGGTCCAAAGAGAGAAGTGATGTCATCTGGCGGGACAGCTGAGCCCACGTTCCATGTGACAATGCACACCCTTTGAAAGAGCAGAAACGGCAGAAAGACAGTTTAAGGTAAGCAAGAACGTAATCCATGATGTAACCCTCTGAGAAAGAGCTTTCATCTGGGTCTCTGTGTATATATCTTTATACATATATAAAAAAGATCAGCACAATTAAGCACATCTGCGTCCCTCGGTGATGACTAAGTGTTCTGTGTGCCTGCGTGCATGTCTGTGTGTGTGTGTGTGTGTGTGTGTGTGTGTGTGTGTGTGTGTGGATGGGATCTGGCAGAGAGAAAAGGAAAGTATGGAGCTAATTATCCTTTGAAATTAAAGCTGCAACTAACTGTTAGTTTCAATACTTAGTGATTTTCTTAGTTGTTCAACAGAAATATGAGATCAAGAAAAAGTAGCACATCCTGTTTTCTGAAGAGCTGGAACCAGCAAGTATTTGGCATTTTTTTCCCCCTGAAAAAATATTTGAGTAAATGTGTTTGAATGGACTCAGTGAATCAGCAAATCACTTCAGCTTTACACCTCTGCACAGTGTGCCGGTTGTTATTTGGATTTGCAATTTGTGCAATAACAAAATGGTTTCATTCACACAGATACGTGTACGGGGTCAGATGATTCATATAAATGGCCATGCTGCTGTTTGATCCCATTAATGAGCAATCACGTATTTGCAAAAGGAAAATGCACAAAATTAGAGTTTATATTCCACTCGTCCAGCAGCCGTTTATTCATAAATTAAAGTATGCATGACAAAAAAATGTGTCTTTGCATGAATTGTGGTACTAGTAGAAGTTGCTGCCATCTTTTATTCATTCATTCATATTTATTCATATCAACACACTTCTAAACATTCAAACAACTCTGACCAGAAAATCCAAATCCCAGTGCTACTTAAGATGTATTTCAAAAAACCCTTGAATTTCCTTTCTAAATTCTGGACACAGAGAAAGCCATTATCGTCTTCCAATTCCACTTCAGTCCAGCCTGAACTCAGTTGAAATTAAAAATAAAGCTGACATTGTTGGACTTTTATATCAGCTAGTCCAATGAATCAGTGTATCAGAGTATCAGTTCTCTAATTTAAATTCTGTCTTTTCCATCCTTCACTGCCTTATCAAGGGACCCTTTTGTTTTTAACCCATTTCTACTGTTGCAGTCTGTACAGTTTGGAAATTCATTTATCCAAAAAAGTCAACTGGACCCAACAATCTGAATCCCAAACAGTCTTCTAAAGCTTGCGGTGGATTTTATTGCCGAGCCTATTGCTGATATTTTTAATCAAAGTCTCCAGACTAGTATCATCCCTAAAATATATAAATCAGCCAATGTTCTCCTCTCAATTAATGGTGGGGACCTTTCATATTAAATAAACTCAACTGGAACAATACCTGGCTGACAATAATATCTTAAGTCAAATTCAGTCTGACTTTAAATCAGGTCACAGTACAAGCAGCTATTGCTAATAAATTATATAATATGTGTCTTTGCAGATTCAGGGATGCTGGTTGAAGTGACGAGGTTATAGGATTCTTCAGGAGCTACTTTCAGACAGAACACAATATGTCAGATCAAGATTTTAAAAAGGAATCCTTCAAGGCTCAGTTTTAGGCCCAGTTTTCTTTTCTATTTTTAATAATAACATTGGGAAGAATACATCTCACCCTGAAGTGCGCCTGTATGTCGATGACACTATGCTCTCTAGTCTACTCTTATTCAGGCTGCTCAGGATCTTCATAACATGCAATGATGCCTTACAGCAAATGCAGGCTTCATTTCATGGTTTAAAATTGGTTTTCAATCCTAACAAAACCAAATTCATGTTGTTTCCAGATCTCAGATAATGTTGGTCTTTGTACCCTAGAAGGAGACTTTATTTATGAAGAGCTTCAACCTAGAAATATTTAGATATGTGGTTGGATGATAGACTTTCCTTTAGTGTTGCATATTGAGGACTCAGTGGAAAAGCTTAAAGTTAAATAGGGCCTTTTTTAATGTATCAGTTAGTAAAACACTTGCACAGGCTAAATGTACTTGATTATGGTGACATTATTTACACATAGCCTCTGCACTTCATTGTCTAGACTCTGTATTATTTACATTTTGTAAATAATACACAGAGTGAACACCTTTAAACAGCTGCTATGATTTGCACTCCTCTAACTGGCTCCTTTTTAGAGCACGCAGGATTTTTCTGAACTTTTAGAACAACGTTCTCTCATTTTGCACCTCGGTCACAGAATAACCTTCAGAGCACACTAAACCTCAATGCTTCTCTTTCCCTGTAACTCAAGAGTACAATTGCTATTTATAAACTGGACTTAGTGGACTTTTGTGTTATGTTACTTGTTGACTTTGACTTTCTTTACTTTGTCTTATTTGTATGCATGTTACGATTTGATTTTATAATTTGTAATTTTGTAATGGTGTGCTTTCTTGGCCAGGTCTCCCTTGAAAAACAGATTTAAAATCTCAAGAGAACTCCTGATTAAATCAAGGTTAAATAAATAAATTAGCACAACAGAAGTGCCTCTGGGAAATCTACCGACACAATGTGGCTGTGTCAGTCTGTCAGTTCAAAGGCTCTTAGTGAAATTTGCTCCTGTGATTTATGTGACGTGGGCTAGCACACATCAGCTCTCTTATAGGGCCTGACTGCGGGACAGCATCTGTAGCTGTGTTTGCACACAACAGGGGATAACAGTCACAGTAGTGAAAACTGAACGATTTAAATGTCCTGTAAAAATGACAATTATTCTATTAAAAACATTTTTTTTAATCCTTAGAATTATTTCTCTCACCTGAAGTCATTGTTTTCTCCTCCTGGCTTCTGAGACTGAATTTGGCCCTGTGCTGAGCTCCCAGGTGAGGGGATGTTCTGGGGCTGAGGGCTGAGGCTGGAGGGCAGGTTAGGTGAAGGCTGGGGAGGAGGAGGAGGAGGGGGAGGCGGAGGAGGAGGCGGTGGTAGAGGTGGAGGAAGGCACGGGGTAGGGTTCAGGTAAGGTTGAGGGCTGTGGGCAGACTGAGGACTGTGAGGAGGCAACAAAGACTCTATGGGGGAATGTGGGAGGATGTTTGCACTCTGAGGTACTTGAATGCAAACAGGGATCAAATCTATCTCCTTGGAGGGGTCCACTGAAATTCTGGTCTGCCTTGGTTTAGTTCCAAGAGCAGTTGGCCTCGGCCGGCTTATGATTGCCAGTGTTACTGGAGTGGACCCAGACCTCGCTTGCCCCGGCTGCATCTGCTCAGTCCCTGTTGATGGTATAACTACCACCTCCATGGGATTCAATCCAGACTCCTTCCTGAACCTGTCCGATGGGCTGATCAAAGGTGCTTCCTGTGTTTGGACTTGTGAAGGTAAATCTGGACCAGCCCCAATTAATGAACAGCTTCCAAGTTGCACTTTAGGACCACAAGGATCCGTGCCAGCTGGCTTCTGTGGCAGGCGATCCATCAACCTGTAACATCATGTTTATGACATTTATCACAATAGTGTTTGATAGAGAAAACAAAACTACAGTGATGTTGCTTGCAGAATGTAAAAAAAGCTTCAAATTGCACTATCATTTCTCAGCACACAGGTGGAAGAGCAACAGAAGTGGCTGCAGTGAGTGGAAAATGAGAAAATGCATCACATTATATTGAGTACCTGTCCACATCATACTCCCTTGGCGTCACTGATGATGTTATCATGACTAGGCAATTGGGCTAAGCAACTAACTTTAGGACTGCTGCGTCCTGGATTACACCCAGGCTGCTAAGCAAAGTTAATTAGCCCCTGACCCTCTTACAAAGCAAAAGAAAGGATTGTTGGTGCTTATTTAGATAAGGAATAGGACTGTAAAGTGCTTTACTGCGCACTGCTTTATGTGATTTCTCACATTTGAGTTCAGTCAGAAGGGAAACAGAGTGCATGGGACACAGCTGCAGATAATGGAGCACATCAGATAACGTCGACAGATGCTGTGGGTCACAAGCGTCGGTGTCAGTTCCGCTTGAATATTCAGGAAGGGACACGTTAACCTCAGGCGTGAGTCCCCTACGAAACTCTGGCATCATGCACTTCATTTCCTGTACGCTGGTGATTTTTCTGCTTAAATTTTAACATTATTTATTTATTTCATTTTAAGATTAGCAAACTAACAGCATTTTTCCTAAACTTCAGGCACGGTGCCTGTTAAATTCCTTGGTTAGACTTTCTTTTTTCCTTTCAGTGTCAGCCTGCACATCACCAGAAGAGATGATCTGCAGCTTCTTACTGAGATCTCTCAGTGGAGTCGTTACATTTACCACAAAATATTCAGGCGTGCTGTGAGGTTTTAATAATGGATAATTTATATTTACAGAGAGAAAAACCTATTACTGAGAAAAGATCCATTAAAGGCATTTTCTTCTGCTCCTTTCACGATTTTATTTGCAGGCACAGATGTGCTCAACCCTGACATCCACACCTGTGGTCACAAGGAAGAAGATGCCTGACATTAGAAGGACAGGTGCCTCCCTCCATTTTGTTTACAAGTCCTTCCACTCAGAAATGATACACCACTTTAAATAATGAATGATATTCAAATGAGGACCACTCTGTAACTGAGAAATTAACTTGATAGCGAAACGGAGCTGTGATCAGACAGGTTTGAGGTCAAAGGGAAACTTTTAAAGCCCAAAACACAGCGCAGGTGGGCCTTTCACATATTTCACTCCATGAGCCTGCAGGTCTGAATGACAGCTTCATTACCTACAAAGGTAACAGACTTAAAGAAAACAACACAAAGCACAGCTTCACGTGCACAGCAGTGACACGGCTGCTCGGGCTCACCGACGCTGGGGGGGGGAATTACCTTTCATGCGTTGTTTTATTTCCAAGGTGAACGCAAAGGTGATCTCACAAATTCATCAGTCGTCTTCTTTCTTTCTTCACTTTCTCGCACGCCAATGAACCTGCCACAGAGTAAAATCGATGAGGTCCGGAGGCAGACCTGCTCGTCCAGTCTGCAGGACTGCTGCGACCCGTCGGTACCGTGGACCGCGCGGTCGTCTCCGTCACGGTGCAGCTTGCGCCTCCGGTCTGTCAGGATAGAAGGCGGTCACGCTTGATGCGCCCGGACTCTTTCATGTTGATGCCTGTGCTGCAATAAATCAGCTGATTATACCTCATCCTACTTATTATCGCTGTCTATAAGCCGTGCAGTTCGCCGGTGCAGCTGTGCACTTTTTAGTCAGCATCCCGCCGCCTGCACCTCCTGCACAGCAGCCGTACACCGACCCAGCACTTCGCTCTCTTTCCCTCTCTCTCTCTAGCGCGCGCGCACACCACACGCACGCACACACGCACACACGCACACACACACACACACACACACACACACTAGGTAAAAACATGAACACGCGGGGGCGGAGCAGGACAGGCAAAACAAAATTCAGCTGCCAAAGTGCAGCCGACCAGAAATAACTGAGCATCTGTCCCATCAGTGACGCATTAATCTGGCATTACTGCGTCACTGATAGGAAGAATTGATCCATATGTCAATATTGAAATTTCACTTTGGGCACTGGCAGCAGGGCACAGTAATATTACATACATCACCACAACAATGCAATAAACAAACAAAAACAAAACAAAACAGCATTAATAACAATTGATGCTGTTCACGCTGAAATTTTTTTGAGCCCACGGAGAAATATGGTTTTGAGGATTAATGTTTGTGACTTTGCATTTTTGAGATTTGCCTTGAGTTGAAACAGTAAACTGCGCGGCCACAGAAAACGCAACTTGCCTCCTCAAAAGTACTGTTATTACTGTTTAGGCCTGTTGCAGGGACAATGAAACCAAACTGAGTCCACCCAAGTACAGCATCAATGAAGCTTCTTGCTCTTTGTAAGGTATAACAAATGTTAAAAATTATACATATAGGCTCAAATATATACATGCACCCCCATTAATATTTGATTAAATGTCTCTTAGCAAAGCTTTTTGGTAGCCACCACAAAGCTTGTGGCATAATTCTGGTGGGACATTTGACCACTCTTCCTGACAGAGTTCATTTAAATTGGTTGGTTTACTGCCACCACCATGTTTGACAGCTGATACAGAGTTATTAGCTTTGAAAGCCTCGCCTTCGTCATTGTGGCCAAAAAGCTCAATCTTTGTCTCGTCTGACCATAAAACATTTAGCTCGTCCGTGTGGGCAGCTGCAGTTTGAAGGTGTCGATTCTGGAGCAGAGGCTTCAGCACCCTCTCAGGTGATGTAAAACTGGCTTCACAGTGGACAGCGACACTGGTGTTCCAGCAGTTTACAGTTTCTGGGTTGTTCCTGAACATCCAAACCAATTTCCTCTCATTTGAGGATGACAGTTTGGGTCTCCTTCCAGACCCTGGCAAAGAGGTGACACATCTGGCACCATTTTGCTTAAATTGATGATCTTGGGATCTGCAGTTGTTTAGAATTGGTTCCAAGAGATTTACCCAACTTGTGTAAATGTACAGTTCTTCTTAGAGCTTCACAGAGTGCCTTGGACTTCCGTTTTTCTGAATATTGATCAGGTCAGTGAGTGATGTCAAACAAATCCTTTATAGGCTGGCAGAGAGAAACTATCAGCTGTAGTTAATCATGATTAATGAGAAGTTAATTAGCCTTATACATTGTAGAACCTTCAGCACCATTTATTAAAATATTTAAGTGGGTGTGTGTATACATTTGAGCCTGTATGTATACTTTCAACCTGTGATGAAAGAAAATACTAAATAATTTCAAACTAATGCAACCCATTCTTGTTTTTTAAAGTCTTTAAAGATGTATCCTGTACAGTCATTCGACCCTGGAAAAGGGACAGTTTAAATAAATAACTAAACCCCCCTAAATTACCATGACATTCATGCCCATGACGAGTGTATGGAAACATCCAATCCCAACTGTAAAAACTGAGTTAGTGCTACAGTCACGCCATGTTTGTGTTAGGGCAAAGCCAAAATAAGCCAAGATGACACAAACCTAAACTGCTCATTAAAGTGTGCAGTACAATGGTTTTAGTATAAATTTTATCAATATAACAGCAGTTGGCATAATAGAACTGATATGTATTAAATGGATCTTTATTACTCACTCTCTGGCCCTCAACAGCATCATCATAAAAGTTGTTCCCAGACTCCCTCTGTGACTGTGGGATTAATACAGATGTGTAATCTCAGTGGAATGCACTGATCCTAAACGCCAGCTGTCCACTGAGAGCACAAAGACACCCAAAAGCGCCTGCTAACACACACAAACTACTACATATTAGGCACATTCAAGTGGAGCACGAGCCAGGTGCGATCAGAGGCAAGATGTAAATATTTAGTTGAAAAAGTGCACAACTTCGTTCCTTTTTGACATCTGCTTGTGGTGATGTGTGTACAATTTGTAAAAACTGAAATCACAGCAAGCCCAGAAGGCTCTGAGTCTATGGCCGCTTCTTGGTTTTGACCAGGCCTTTCTCCACCAGGCAGCGGTAAAACTCCTGGATATACGTGTACACACACTTCCAGTCGGGCTCGCTCATCCGGACTAAGTCATCGGCATCCAGCAGAGGAGGGCAGCCCGCCAGCCTCCTGCAGAAAGAGCAAATGTCGGTGAAAAATGACTCGAGAGAATCAATGTAAGTGTGAAGTTACTTTGTTATTTATAATTTAACGCCAGAGGACATATAAGGAATGAGGGCTCACTCTGCCGTGCTGAAAGCCAGCTGGAAGTTTTCCTTGGGCTTGTTAGGGTTGAGGATGGAGTACTCAAATGCGTCAGGGAAGAACCGGTGCACCAGGGCACAAAAGGCTATGCCATCTTTCCAGCTGGAGGAGAAGTTCTGGATGTCCACCCCCTGTTTCATACCAGAGCAGAATAAGGTTATAAGAAAAAGTGGAAGCAAGAGGGACACAAGAGTCAGGGCTATGTATAGCTCCACTGGGCAATAATTCGCAGACAGAGTGAGGTACAGTAGGGCATATTTACCTCATATGGCTCTGTTTTGGCTCTGCACCAGTCCAGAAGCATTTGTTTGACATTCTTAGCGTTGGGTGTCGCAGCAGGAGGAGCGGCAGCAGAACTGGCCTTGCTAAGGAGAGGAAGCAAAGATACAAACTGAACAGAAAAGTATGGGTCACTCAATCTTTTGATGAGACAAATGATTTTAGCAGAAAAAGGCTTTTCCCCCCATTACTATCTATGCTGCAGCATTATCTCTATATTAAAGAACTGAATCTTTAATATAGAACATGAGTGCTCTTTAATCCTCTTTTGCAAAACTGACCACATGAAATGTTCACCTGTGCTGCCTCATGTGGGACTCACCTGCCTGCTGCCCTGTTAAAGGGAGTACAGGCTGATGGAGATGGTTGGCTGCTTGGTTCTAAAATGATGAAGGAAATTAAATCGTTGAGCTAAAACATTTAAACTGAAGTGCAATGTGATGCGTTCACAAACACGAGGGGTTTCACAGTTACTGTTAATTGATGGCTGCTGATTCATGGATGCCCTTCCTATGCTAACAGCTCCGCCTCTCGTTCCCGCTTTGCTCAGACTCTGCTGTCTTAGGTCCTGCTGCCTTGATCCTCGCTCTTGTTCCCGTTTTTCTGATATACAGTAGAGAGAAGACAAGCAAACACAAAATGAGTGATGATTATATCTCTGCCCTCAATATTGGACAGTGCCATTAAAGTTTCACCTCTTTTTTTCTTCAGTAGGTCCCTTAATGCAGCACGGATCATCCGTCTCTCTTCGAAATCTGCTGCATTGTCGAGCTAAAAAGATGATTACAGGTAAAGGGAAAAAAAAAGATAAATTATAACACAGATTGTTCTGTTCTGTTTTGTTCTAATACAGAATACAGAGTACAGGCATGGAGGACCTGTAATTTTCTTCTTCTAAATTCAGACACATTGAGGTTATTGTACTGGGCCCTAAAAGTCTGAGAGATGTGGTATCTAACCAGATGCTTACTCTGTAAGCCATTACTTTGGCTTCCAGTAACACTCTGAGGAATCGTGGAGTCATTAATGACCAGGACATGTCCTGGTATTGAATTACATACAGCGCCTCATCATATCTTATAGACCTCATTGTACCATATTATCCCAATACAGCTCTTTGCTATCAGACTGCTGGCTTATTTGTGGTTCCTAGAGTTCTTAAAAGTAGAATGAGAGGCAGAGCCTTCAGCCATTGGCCCCATCTCCTGTGGAACCAGCTCCCAGTTTGGATTTAGGAGACAAACACCATCTCTACTTTTAAGATTAGGATTCAAATTTCAGCCTATTCTTAGGGCAGGATCAGGTGACCTTGAAGCGTGCCAAAATTATGTTGCTATAGGCTAAGGCTGTTGAGGGACATCCCATAATGCACTGAGCTTCTCCACGTGTTTACATGCTGCTACTGAATGCCATCAACTTTGGTTTTCTCATTCCAACAGTTTGTGTTTTGTCCTGGCACCTTTGAGCTCTCTGGCTTTCTCTGCTCTTCCCCTTAACGCCTAACTGGTGACAGGAGACGGAGGGCCTGGCTCTACTGGAGGTTTCTTCCTGAAACAGAGTTCTTCCTTCCCACTGTCACCAAATGCTTGCTCATAGGGGATCATCAGCTTATTGATGTTTTAAAGCATCTTGAGGCGAGTGTTGTTGTGATTTGGTGCTATATATATATATATAAAACTGCATTGATCCTTTCAGCATTAGAAATTCTGCAGATTTGAATATACAGGATGGCAAAATGGAAAAGTCTTTGTAGAGCAGCAGAACAGCACTTCTCTACCTGCCATGAATGCGATACGAAGACTTTGATCAGCTGAAGCCACCTTTAACTCACTCACCATCTTGTTGAGAACATCTTCATCCTCAATAGCAGCCAGGTCCTCACTGTTTATTGAAGCTGGTTTGCCATCAGTTTTTGACTCCATGTCTGACAGGTGAACCTGGCTGTGTCCTGACAGATACTGAGAGAAGCATGATTCTTTACTTTTTTGTGTGTCAGACCCATGTCTGACACATAGGAGCAACAATTTAACTTTGATAATCCAAAGTTCATCACTGGCACCATATTTCTTCTACTTGCAGTCAGTAGCTCTAATATAAACTGCTCTGTGAGTCTTTGTCGGTGCAAACTGAGTCGCTGTAGAAAGAAATGTTTTCTTTACAGAAGGAACCCTCAGTTTATCACAGCAGTTGTCTGACTACAGCACAGAGGGGGGAAAACACATACAAATATAGTAATGTAGCAAGCATTACGAAAAGAATCTGATAACAGCGTGCAACTATGTGGTGAGACACTGGAAAAATCCAGTGGCACACCATGGGGAAGCACAAGGTAACAAGACTGTGAAAATTAGAGCCTCTCATTGGTGGTGGCTGCAGAGGTTTAGTGTCACTCACCTGTTCTCAGGATGCGTTTTGTGGTGATTTTTGGGAGTCAGTACTCCTTTCTCTTGTCCTCAGTCCTCCTTTAAACTTCTCTGGGGAGCTGTGGGAACTCAGCCCTGACATCACACCTCACACTGCAGCGCTTCGTGAGGATGCATGTTTGGAGAGAGAGAGCAGATTGCTTACACGAACCACCCAAAAAGGGATAAAAGAGGAGGAGAAGAAAGAAACACATCAGGTCCTGGCTCATCCATCTCTGTCACCTTGAAAGAGTCTTGTTGCTGGATTCTGGATGATGGCATATGAAAATTTATGGAGCCTAACCTCATATAAACTGATTTTATAATAATAAATCTCTCTTGCCTCTACTCGAGTGCTCCAGATGAATCACCGGGGTGGAAAATAAGGAGTTAACAGTTGCAACAACAAAAAAAAAAGAAAAAAAAGTGAGGAGCACTGCCTTATTGAGGCAAAAGTCTGACCAATGAACTCTGTTTACAGAAGTAAGAATGTCTGTAAAGGAGGACACTGCACAGACACACAGAGACGGAAACAAACACACATCCGGAAGAAAGACGCTTAAAACAAAATGTGGTCAACTTCAGCTGTGATTATTTTAGTGTTTTAAACGTGTAGAAACATTAAAGATACCGGATGAATCGCAAAGCAGATAAATTGCTCCATCCAGTGGTGAGAGTGAACAACTGCTTCAAAAAATTCTCCACAGTGAATCAACACGAGGTGGCTCAATGGGACTTTTTCTAACGCAGATGGTTTAACTTTGGATGGCCACTTTTTAATTTCCACTAATGGAAAATTTGTTGCTGCTCTATTTTATCTGCAACTCGGCTCCCCATTAGTGAGCGGTGCATGTCTGAAAGTTAAATGCTCTCATCGGCCTGTTCAACTGCTTATCGGCGCAAAAATAGATGATCAAATGGCAACAGCCGAGTGCGTTTAGACATGATCATCAGAATGAGGAAGAAATGTGATTTAAGTTATGTGACCGTGGTGGGCCGGTCTGAGTATTTTAGAAACTGCTGATCTACTGGGATTTTCTCGCACATCCATCTCTAAGGTTTGCAGGGAATGGTTCCAAAAAAGGAGAGAAAATATTCAGTGAGCAGCAGTTCTCTGGGCAAAAATGCCTCGTTGATGCCAGAGGTCAGAGGAGAATGGCCAGCCTGCTTTGAGCTGACAAAAATGCAGCACCGACTCATTACAACTAAGGTATGCAAGGTAATCAGATGGGCTGTAGCAGAGCATCCGATTTAAGGCTACCAGATGCCACTCTTGCCAGCTAAGAACAGGAAACTGAGACTGAAATTAGCAACATTTGAATGGTAGATTCAAATTAGAGTTTTGCATAAACAGGAAGCCATCCTGCCGTGGATCACTGCTTCAGGGTGTTGGTGTTTTGGTGTGGGGGATATTTTCTTGCCACTCTTTGGCCCACCAACAGAGCATCATTTAAACTCCACAGCCTAACTGAGTATTACTGCTTTATCCATCCCTTTATGTTATGATTCGCATCATGGATGTGCCACCCAACAAATCTGCAGCATGTTTGTGTCAATATGGACCTTCCAGGACCTTCTTCAATCAATGCCATGAAGAAATAAGGGGAAAAGGGATCCAATCCAGTACTAAGAAAGTATCCGGTGAGTCTATTTATAATTATGAAAAAGTCTAATGTCTCTGCAAAGATACAGTTACATTGTGCTTGGGAGTCAGTTCAAGTACATTTACCCAACCTAAGCATATAATTACTTCAAATACAAAGGACGTTGTTGGTCTCTTAAATGAGAAAACAGGCAGCTGGTGGTGGTGGTGGTGATACGAATGTGGTTTCAAGAACAAAAACTTGAAACAGGAATGAGGTGCCTGGTTTTGTTATTTAATTATATCAGTCCAATTGTTTTTGCAGGTAATGTGTACATGAATCATATGTGTACTTGCCCATAAACAAAAGCACCTACAGCGTTTCATCAAACCCCTGTTTTCTCGTCTACAGTGTGTCCCAATAAGGCATGAGGCAGACATTTCATTCTTGAATCAATATAGTTTCAGCCACTCACAGAACTATAAAATGCATAACAAAATAAAAATAACTATTTACATCCAACTATCTGCAAACAATCAAAACCAGTATGCACGCAGGAACCGCAGGCTTTGAAGGCAGCTTCATTGTACCTCATCAGTGCAACAATAGTGCTTTGTTTCCCTCCAGACTCCTAATCTACTCACACACGATGAGAACAGGTCGCCCAAAATGAGACGAGACCATGGGGTTAGGTTGTGAAACTGAAAACTAACCACAGTCTTCTGATTATTAAAGATCAAAACGTCAATATGTAGCATTTCCGTTTAAGCTGCTCATCTGTGATTTCTCTTGCTGCGTTTTTCTCAGGATTTCTGAAAAGCCGCTTGATCTCAATCCTACAGTCAAAAGTCAGTGAACGCAAGGCTGTTAAGTCCTGTTTCAGTGTTGAGGTATTCAGTACAGTAGCATAAAACCAGTGAAACGATCACTTTTAAATGTGTGAGTGGTGCTATTAAG
>VOQJ01021339.1:0-10715 GCA_015052665.1 Apistogramma diplotaenia | reverse complement strand
GGCAGATTTAATCAGATCTGCAGTGTTTCAAGTCACAACTGAACTCTAATCAAAAATTAAATGTTGATCAGAAATTAGAGAAAAAAACTTCTAATTTCTGGATCATTTTATTTCATTAACGTGTGGAAAAAGCACCTACTTTAATTTCCCTCATGCATCTTTATCTCAGAAGTGTAAAATGATGTTTCTCTGACTCACTGCTGATATTTATTTTTTCATCTTTAAGAGCTAAAGAGGAATTGTATTGCAAAAAATACCATCACATTTTTCTTTTAAAAAACAATCCACATGAAACAAAAAGATGTATAATTCATTAGAAAAGGTGAGTCGATCTCAATAGTATCATAGCAATATTTATTTTTACAATTTTAGCTTTTTTGCTATGAAAATCTTACTGTTTCATGTGTGTCACTGATGTATGACTGGAACTGTAACAACACAAATCAGCTGAAATTTTGCATTATAATTATTTCTTTTCCAAACAGTCTTCCTGCACACTGACAGCATACAAGTAAGCTCTGTGTTGACTTTACAGACCCACACAAGACTGCTGGAAAGCTCACTACCAATTAGAGGGAGGTGTAGATGTCCATCAGGGAGGGGAGAGGGCAGCCAACGATCCTCTGTGCTGTCTTGACTACCCTCTGAAGCCTCTCTGTGTGCCTGAGTGCAGCTGCCGTACCATACTGTGATACAGTACGTCAGCAGGCTCTGATGGATGAAGGTAGAAGGTCAGCAGCAGGTTTGAGTCCAAGTTGTTCTTCCTGAGGACCCTCAGGAAGTGAAGTCGCTGCTGAGCCTTCTTGATAACAGCTGTGATGTTATCTTATCAGCAGAGACTCAGACCAATCACAGCTCTGACAGGTACGTGTGAATTACTGACGTGCTGAAAAGAGTCCGCTTTATAATCTGAACGATATTTGTGAGCAGCTGTTTTCTGCTGCCGCCACAGTTTCTGTGTCTGTGACACAACAAGACTTCGACACTTCATTTCAACCTGGACTCTGACACAGTCCACTGCAGTGTGATTATGGCTGACATCAGCTGATGGAGCTTTAAAAGGGCACATTCGAGCTTTTCCACTTGCATTTCTCTTTAAGCCACACTAATTACCCCGACAGGTGCTAAAGCACTTTTGTTCTGAACTTTATTATAAGACATTTACAGGCGATTAAGAGCCTTTAGCCGCTAACTAATTAGAATTCGTTCAAAAAACAGCTTCATAATTATCAAGCTTTACAATAGCTCAGAGGCCATTAACTATAACACAAAGGTTCTATGCATAAGTGCGCACACAGACACGCACAAATATTCTCTATTGTAATTTTAGAATAGTGCGATACTTCACCCGTGACATCCATGCAAGCGTGAATCTAGATAACTCACTTTAACCGAATAACAATGACACAGTGCAAACTGAGAGAGCTAGTTATCCATGAAAATGATTTTCTGGTTGGTGCTGGGTGATCCTGGCTGTGCAGAAGCTCTCCGCGGGCGAGCTCAGCGCATCCACAAGCAAGGCCAGGCAGAGAAAGGCCGAACTTTCAGAAAGAAAGACAGAAAGAAATGGAACAGAGGAAACTTCAGCCCAGAGTTCAGAGCGAGATTAATGCTTGTAAAAATTAACCAAATGTTTAAGAAGAGAAAAAAGTTCTTAAATGTTGTATTGAAAGGAGATTACATTCCAGCTCGGGGGACAAGCCTATTATTCTAAGAACATCAAGGCCAGCCTTTTGCCTGGGGAGAGAAAGAATAAGATAAAAATGATAATTTCATTTTTTTAATGAAAGGGTAAAAAAATTTACTTCTGGGGCTGGTGAAAGACATTCCCTTGGGCTGCTGATGGTTAAAATATGGTATTTGTCATACAAGGAAAACCTTGATAGCTGTGAATAGTTTCATAGGTTGTAAGCATAAAGATTTGAAAGTTTTGTTGTGACAGAATGAGAGCAGTGATGAAAAGGCCTCGTACAATCGAGCTTCGTTAAATGGCTGAAATTTCTGCCGTGCTTTTCCGCTCGCAGAGCTTTAATGTGATGAACAAGGCGACGTGACGACAGACGGCGTCGTTGCCGGATTCCAACGCGTTCCATCGCTCCTCATTATGTGCAGCTCATCCTTTTCAGACGTGGCTCCTCAAGCATTACTGTATTCAATCACACTGCCACGTCTCACATTTTTCCATTCATACAGCTGAGCACTTAACAACTGGACAAATGATCTATTTGATGATTTGAACCGTGGACGATTGGTCACGATATTCCAAGACGGTATGTTTGTGGGATCTTCTGGCTTCCGGAATTGGAAATTTATTCTGGAACACTGGGTCGTGAACTTTGCCATTGGTGATGTGATCATTGCTGAATTATTCCAAGTCAAATAATAATAATAATAGAACAAAAGATGCACATCTTTACATATGCATACTGTGTGTGCTGTACACAATATTAGCAGCTACAAATGTATATAGTGTTTGATTATATTCCATCCTTCTTCTCTGCACTGAGCTGCTGTAATATACATGTTTCCCCATCGTGGGATCATTAAAATGTATCTTTATGGTTTATATTTAAGATTTAAAAACACTGTTTACCTTCCGTCAGCTGATGTCCGTGCACACGTGTTCCCTCGTTACAGCAGATCTAAATTCATCACCGTTCTCCTTCCATCCTGGTGAGATGCTGAACGCTGATTTCACCGAGTCTTTCTTACGTGTTTGTACAAGACGAGATACGATCTCATGATCAACATGGAGATGTACGGGCTGAGGAGCAGGGCTCCCTTATTAAAACAGGAAAAATAAAAGTCCTCCAGGGTGTTAAGGTGGTGCACGTTCTGTCTTAATACCCACTCTGGAGAGTACTTTGCATATCATTACCCTGTGCACACTTCACCCATGTATGTTCTTCAATAATCCACAGCCCCCGGGACACTGGGGAATGGATGGTTAGTTCTCTCTAAGGAACATAGGTTGTTTTCTGGAGTAGCACATGAAATAGTAAAATAAGGTACATTTTAATTAAGGTGACTTCCACGTGAGCATGTGGAAGAGAGCCTGGAGAGGTGGAGGTAATCACTGGAGAAGAGAGGAATGGATGTCAGGAGACGCAGGATGGAATAGATCTGCATGAATGAGAGGGAGGAAGGAGGAGGAGGAGGGTGGCAGGATGGTTTGGACACCCTGGATAAGGAATGGATAGGAGGCCAAGCTGGAGGAAGCAGGGAGATTTTTGGTGTTGCGATTAGAAATGAGTGCATCAGAGGGACGGCTCAGCCCGAGCAGCCTGGAGGCAAAGCTCGAGGGACGAGGCTGAGAGGGTTTGGATGTGCAGAGGAGGGAGAGTGCATACACCGGACAAAGGCTGGTGAATATGGAGCTGCGGGGCAGGAGGGAAAGAGGAAGAACACAGAGAAGATTCATGGATGCAGCGAAGGAGGACCTGCAGAGGGCGGGTGTGACAGCAGAGGATGCTGGGACGGGAGACAGATGATGCTCTGTGGTGACCCTTAATGGGAACAGCCCAAAGAAGGAGGAGGAGACAAAATCATTTACAAATTGAAGCACATGATAAAAATTTGCATCTTTCAGAGGAAATATTAACTGTGTCAAACAGGGATGAAGGGCAGGAAATATAGGGAACAACATGAACCAAAAACATGTCACCAAAGATTCCCAGTTGAATGCATCAAACTCTCATCATACTTTATCCAAGGACAGACAGTCCAACGTGATTCATTAAACAAACGACAGAATGTTCGCACACACGCAGGCACTGAAAGAACAAAGCCTGTTTAGCGATGATGATAATGACTTTGCCAATTCATTATGACAGTCATAAAGGGTTTTCTTTTTTAATTACAGCATCATGCTGATGGCTCTATGACATTTAAAAAGCCTCTAATTATTCTGCACAATGGGAGGACCATTAGAGGTGCTAAACCAAAAGTGACGGTAACATTTTTACACGGCTTGCGGTGCCTTTCAAAGTTTAGCTTCCAACAGCAGATAACAGACAGTGACGTCCGAGGGGAAAGTTTCAATAAGTCCAGACGCAGATCATCTCCAAAGCTGAAATGCCTCTTAAAGTCGCTTTCAGCGCCAATCAAAAGCCTGCCAGGGTTGAATCGCAAAAAATATCAGGCCTGCTGACAGTGACGAGGTGTGAGGGTACTTTAGTGACTCTAAGCCCAATCAGAACCTCTGATGTCTCACTGAATCTAGTTTACAAAAATACAGTTTTTATTTCTCTCAAACAAATAAGTTCAAACAAGTCTGAGGTGCAGGTATGATAACAGGTGTGGAGTAAAGGCCCAGTGAGAAAAGCATGATGCAGACAAACAGAATCCAAGATGAACCAGTGAACCTAAACTGGACTTCTCTGATATTTGGGACTCTTTCAGCCAGTGGTGCCGGGATCCGGGGAAAACTGATGGAATAACAAGGATTACAGTTAGAAAAGGTACAGCCTTCATTACCATCTCAGGGGGACCATCAGGCATGGGTCGGCCTCCCCAAAGGCCGGACCTTGAGCAGGGTGGGATCAACTGGAAAACGAACTTTGGAAAATTCTTCAAGAAGCTTGGAGAAATATCCCTGAAGATAACTTTATGGAAGGTTTTCCAAAAGGAGCTCGGCCCGATTTCAAGGTAGTCATCCCAAACATTGATGCTCAGACTAAGACTTTTGCACAGTACTGTAGCTGTCACGATCCTTTCTTACCTTCACTTAACTACGTTTCAAAATAAAACACAAATAACTCTGAATATTTACTATAAAAGCTAAAAAATAATCGTCCGTACATGTTTGATCTTTGTGATATCCGGGCCCTCGTCACATAAATGTACTTTTATGCGGAGCTTTTAGGAAATATGGGAGGTGATGCTGTTGGCAGCCCACAGACAAGAGTAATGGTCACGTCTCATTTCGCAGAGGAACGCAAATCAGGAGTCTGGCAGGATGATCAAAAGGTGCAGCTGCTTAGGCCACAGACAGCTGTTGGTGCAAGAAGGGAATGGATTCAACCTGCCAGAATATGGCTATTTTCACTGATTACACTCTGTACTGTACTAGAATGGAAGCTGAATAACAATCTGTGCTACATATGGAGTGAAAAATGCTTTGCTTTCTATCTAGGAGGCACCTGAGAATCAATTTGTTCTTGTTGATATGTGCATTGTGAGGAGGTGCAGCGAGTGTTCAGGCATCGCTCGCTGTATGAGGCCTTTTCAAAACACCATGCAGGGATTCATATTATATTTTTCTGCATATAAAAGCCGTCTCCTCCTGCATGGCTCTTTGGGTTGATATAAAATGACAGAGCAGTGCAGACAACAACATCTTGTTTCTGTCCACTGTGAGAGCACAAGCAGAAATTTACATATGCAATATTGCTTATTAACTCGTCAAAACGATGGCTGCCTTTGTGGTTCGGCAGATGCATCGCCTCAATCAAAGACCGCGAGCCCACCTTAATCCCAGGTTCAGCTTTACTGCAACACTCAGGCAGGTGTCACTCAGGTAGGGGCGCTCGTTTAAACACAGACTCGGTCCTAAAGCTAACAAAGTCGCTTTTATTGAGGACAGAGCAGTTATGTTTTAATAAACTCAAATATGGAAGTCAAGAAATTTTCAATGGCGCTAACATTACATTACATGTTAGGTAATGTTATGCTAGCTCTGCCGCTAGCAACCAGCGCTCTACAGGCTCAGCGCAGCAAACAGTCATTTAGTCTAAATTTGACTCTGGATCTTATTTAATCCAAATATTGACACAGTCATTGTTTTTAGTGCCTAAAGCTCACGGAGCAGTAAGACAAAGTGAGTGAAAACCAAATTATTCATCGAAACAAAATGCAATAGGCTCCGCCCCCAAATGGGCCATGAACCACAGCCTCCTGCAGGTGCTGCCAAAGGTGCTGCAGGTGAATGTGAGCGACACCAGCAGCGTGTGACTGCAGCAGGGTTACGGACTCGAACACGGACACGTCGGCTCCAAACACATCAAGTTTACAGATGCAGTCGACTCCAGAGTGAAGACGGCGTGTCGCAGAAAGAATGTTAAAAATGTAAGAAAACAGAAAACGCAGCCATAAACAGTCAAGAAAGAAATAATTTAATTAGATCTCAGATCAAACATTCACACATTTGTTATTTCATAGTGCAGCAGGAGACTAACGAGTCAGCGTCGGTAATAAAGTGAGATCTACCGCAGCATTTTATCGCGCCATTCTCTTCATTATCATATTTATTCAGCTCATTTTTCCAGAGACGATGAGCAATAGCTTTAGCAGTGTATTTAGAGAAATAGGATATCACACATTCACAAGACAGCCCCACACACACACACACACACACCACACCACCCTACACTTCAGACATTCAGCACGAGGGAATATGTAAATGTAACTGATGTGACTGGATGAAGGAAGAAAGTGTGAAAACAAAATGGATTAAAAAAAATAAGAGCGGAGAAACTGCTGCGCCTTGAAGAACTGAGCCTGCGTGAAATCCACTGCCGAGCTTGTCTCCCCTGATTGCTCCTTAGACAAGACATCTCATGGTGGAAGGGAAGCAATCAGCGAGAAAAGGCCGGCGTTAGAAAGAGACTCGGTGCGATCTGACAATAGATGCAAAATGCTGTGGGACCAACTGAACGCACTTCAAACGTGGAAGGAAAAAAGGAAGCAAGAACTCAACCGATGGCACCTGGGGCTCTCAAGCAATGTGATGTCTAGCCAAAAAAAGAGCACAGCACTTTGAAGTTCAGAGGCGACTGTTCTGCTAATATGCTGCTCTAGTAGCAGCTGATATTATTGGAGTAGACAGATAAAAGGTCTGGAGAGATTTTGACAGGTAGACAAGTGCTGTTTAACAAGGCAATCTACAGGGCAAACGGTTCGATGTCCCCCTGACCAAATTGACTCTTTATCCCTGTGCGACTAAAGGCTTTGAACTCATCACACACCCGCGCGCGCACACGCACACCCGCACACACAGGAACATGGATTTATCCCTTCATGCGAGGCCATTAAGTGTCTCAACTCGCTGTTTCTGGGAGGCTGGATCAGGGATCAAGGCCTGTATTTTTTCTTAAACTGTGAAAAATAGCTGCACTGAAGTGAAACTTCTATTTGTGCTCGCAACTTACTTGGTACTTCACAAGAAAATACTTATAATCACTGCCGATGTCGGCTCAAGGTCAGAGCGAAGAGCTTCTAACGGCGTCAGGTGGAGTGAGAGGGAGCCCAGGCCCGTCTGTTTGGGGGGGCCGGTGCTGATGTTGCAGTCTGAGCAACGGTTAAAGTGGGTATTTTTAGATTTTAGAATATCATTCATTGTTACTCTGATTAACAGTGGATATCCGGTGGTAGCCGGCTATCTAAATTGACATATTAATGAGAAAACTATAAGTCAGCATGAAGAACGTGATCTTACAACTGCAGATGGAGGAAGTTAAAACGGCTCACAGATCCAAACTGATGACGCCAAGAAAGACACACGGAGGCCTGGTGTTCATCTGCATTTTAGCTGAACAGCTGCAGCACACGACTCGTGTTCTGGTTGCGTTTCTTGGAGCGTCCAACATGAGATATGATGTATGTTCAAAGTCTAAAAGGCTGATTTCAGATTCATCAGCTAAAAGCAGAAAACCTGAGGGAAACAGCATTTTTTAGACATCTTTGAAAGCAGCAGATTCAGTGTTTTACTCGTGTGTGTGTGTGTGTGTGTGTGTGTGTGTGTGTGCGTGTGTGTGTCCAGCCAAAGTAACTTGCACAGGACATCCAGAGGACTGAAACCGAGGTGCAGCGGTGTGAACGTGAATGTAAAGCCGATGTTTACAGTGTAAACAGAAGCATAAAGTGTGAAAAATGTAAAATACCGTCTTGTGAGTTTTCTGGTTTTTGAGATTCCCTTAAAGGTCAGAACTGTCCTGCAGAAAGCTGCACAAAGACAAGCTGACTCACTGCACACTGTGCAAAAGCAACTTATCAGACGCACAGAACAACACATGGAAAAGCTCTGATGAAGCTGCTGCACAGCAAAAATACTGACAAAGTCTAAAGAAAATCTTCCAGGACCTGCAAACTAACTGTATCGGTGAACATGTGAGCGACTGTACTCTGAAATATCTGATGTCTGGGTTTCACCGCCACTGTTTATGTGCACACATGCATAAATATGCTCGTGCTTCAGCCCGATCATTCACATCTCCCAGGCCATCGCTGTGATGAATGACAGCACAGCGGCCATTAGCAGGCGTGCCTGACACAGAGAGGTCATGCTGTAATGCAGACCCCCACGTGGTGCAGTTTGCACCATCAGTCACGCTTGGCGGGTCAGATGGAAAACAAGTGGGACATGCTCCGGCCTCAAACAGATAAACGACTCCACCACACCATGGAGGCATCCATTGTTCTGCTCTGGACCATTGCTTTCTTCCCCTCCTTGAATAGCTGGGTGTGGGAAGCAGTGGGCTTTTAGCTATATGTGGCAGTGAAACTCGACACATGCAGCATGAGCACACAGAGAAATGTGTGAGAGCATGTATGCACTGTAATTTTCTCCTGACAAGCTGGAGAATAAGTTGTCAAAATAAATTGGAATGACTGCCAACTCATTTCCCGCCGAGGGAAGAGGATAGAAGAAAAGAAAAGGAGGGCAGGAGACAAGAAGGGGATGAGAGATGAAGGAAAGGTTACAAGAGAGAGGAGATGGAAATTATGAGAGAGAAGAAGCAAAGCAGAAAGATGCAAAGAGCAGAGTGAAGATGTAGCAGAAAATGAGAGGAAAAGAGGAGCAGAGAGTGCAGAGAGGTGAAAAGATGGGAGAGCAGTGACTACCTCTGAAAGGTCAGTGTCTCCTGTCTTCATTTGTCTCTCTGATTGAACTTGCCAATTAGCCACAGAGTGGTACACTCTGCACCGAGGATGGGAAACAACCTAATCACGGTGGGAGGAAAGAGACGGGCCGGATGGAGAGAAACCCGAACAGTTACAGAGCAGGTATTCATTCACAATATGGGAATTGAAATTTCAATTATTTAGAGGAGTTCATAGAGGAATGGAGATGGATTTGATTGGAAACAGTTTGGGGTGAAAGCAAAAGAGAAAATGGAAGAGAAATGAAAAAGAGCAACAGACAAAGAGAACAGCACCCCGGGCCCAGGAAGGTGGACAGGAGATCGATGATGAGAGGATGGAGTCTGACGACGCAAATTGGCACAAAAAGCAAGGAAATGAGGAAGACATGACAGACAGAATGTAAAACAGAGAGACTCAGGCTGATGGATGTGGAGGATCTGGACTGAGGCCACAGCAGTTAATATTGTGCATTCCTGCTGACTTTATCAAAAAAAAGTTTCTAAGGTCCAGAGCTCTCCGACTCGTGGATGAAAGCAGATTAAACACTCGTGCATCACGAATCACACAAGTCATAATGATTAGCATCAGTTCAGGCCAAAAGCACAGCGATGTGACATAAAGCCTTTCACTCAGCATGTCGTCAGCAGCAGCCAGGAAATGTTCTGCCCTCCAGTCGGGATTTGGAGACGAGCAGCTCTTGATCTCTGGCTCTTCGCGTCCAATGAAAAACCCAAAGATGAGGCGAGTTCAGGTGAAGCAGGAGAGAGTCGTGCAGCACGTTACACCTGATGTGCTCTCAGCGCTGGCTTTGGTTAATCTGTGGTTATTTACCTCAGCCAGCTTCCTGTGATGCACTCAGGCAGCAGCTGCTGCATGTGAGCTTCTTAGCTGTTTACCACAGTCATTAGAACAACAGACTGCAGACTTCTAGCTTTGATTTGAGGGGCTGAATAAAAATATTGCATTGAGACATTTTTACACAGTCCCCTGTTTTCATGGGCCTCATATGCAACAGAAAGAAGATACATAATCGTGAAAAATGGAGCCACTCCTGCAGGGAGCTTCAGCTGTGCACTCGTGAGCCTTCACACCTTCAGGATTTGATAGGGTTGAGATCAGGTGAGTGACCCTGCCACTGCAGAATATTCCCCTTCTTTACTTTCAATAACTCGTGGCTTCCTTTCACAGCATGGTTCGGGTCATTACTGCGACCTGCAGACCAGCCGACTCCGAGGAGAAAGTATTGCTCTGTACAGTCCTGCTTTCCTCTGCCTTCCACATCATCAATAAACACCAGTGACTTTGTGCCACTGGAAACTGCACACACACACTGCATCACACGCCTTCTCCGGTGTCTAAAGTGATGCTTTGTGCTCGTGATTATGAGCCGAAGCTTTTAGTGTCACAGAATGTGAAAGTGGCCTTTTTAAGGTGTTTTGGGGCTAATGTGGCGCTTCTGTTCCTGAGTCTGATCACTGCTTTGCACCAAGTGTTGAATCCACTTTACTTTCTCCTGTGAAGTCTTCTCTTCATGGTGGGCCTGGATTTGATGTGCTCACCTCCTGGGGAGTGCCCTGCACCGAGCTGGGTTTTATGAAGGGTTTTCCTTCATCGTGGAAAGGATCCTGTGAGAATCCACCACTGCCCCCCCCCCATCAGAATGCACTATACTGCCTATATGGCCACTAACAGAGTTTCTACTTTGTCTCTGCTGGGACAGCTTTGGATTTGCAGCCCGAGGATCCCCGAGCCACAGCTTCACATATCACATCTCCACAGCTTTACCTGCTCAAGGTGTGAAGAAGCAGCAGAGGGAAGTTTCACCAGCTGCACTGGTGCATGTAATCAGATGG
>VOQJ01021337.1:12260-25762 GCA_015052665.1 Apistogramma diplotaenia | reverse complement strand
TAAATAACAATTTTTTTTTTTTCTTTTTTTTTTTTTTTTTGCTGTTGGTTTGTAAACAAAGCTTTGTCTGTCTGCAGCCTCCTCTTACAGGTGGAAATGCTTTTAATCACACACCTGTGATTGCATATTCTGAATTCAAGGTTCCCTTAGTAGCTTCTTACTGAATTTTAGAGAATATCTCTTAGGGAAATTAATCATTTGTTGTCTTCAGGTAGCACGGTAACAGTCAGTACAGCCTTCTGTAATTGGTACAGCTGTGCATGATGATCTGATCTTTAAAAATACATTTAAAAAGCGGTTATTCAAACATTTATATTAGCGTCCTTCAATAATACGTACTGGGACGGAATTTAAACCGTTTTCCGAGCATCCTAGTGTTATATCAGATGTGCAAGAACTTCTGCGCTTACAGGTAGTTTATCTAAATGGCACATTATGTAGCATGATGCTAACCAAAGTTACTGAATAATGCAGCCGGCGTTTTTTAGTAAGTATGCTTGAGAAGGGGCCTGATAGGAACACAGTGGGTTTAGAAAATGGGGTTTGGGGGACGGGGAGGGGGGTGTCAGTGGAAAACGCAACTTAGTTCAGCTTCAAAGAAAGAAACTGCTAGCCAAACATGCAATAACTAGCTAACCGGCTTCGGCAAAGCCTCAATGTCACTGCCTTGTGGTCAGTTTTAAACTCCAGCACATCTTCTTAGCAGGCTAACCGGCAGTTAGCGAGCCCTCCGGGCAGACCTCCTAACCAGCTGGAGGGCTGCGGGCTGGACACTCCCCCGCCACCGAGCACATCACCGACAAGGCGACAGCTCCTGCCAGAAACATGTGATGGTGGGGGGTGAAGATATGTGAAAACTCATCAGCCGCTTACCTTTGTTGCCATGCTAAAGCAAGGTCCCTGTCAGATAGTCCCGTTCACTTCCTCCTGCGTGACGACGTTTCCATGGAGATCACGCGCCGGTGCAGTGAAGGGATCGAGAGGGAAGAGATCAGCTGTGCACGTGGTGCAAGCGTGCGGGTCGTGAGAGGCTGTTTGGTCAGTGTTGTTTGTATGTAATGTCCAGTGATTGATGTGTTTTTTTGTATTAAACTTTCTTATTAATCTGTTAGTGAGACATAAATCAGCCCCATCCTTTAAGGGGGGTGGGGCGGGCACAAGCCCCTGATAATAAGTATATATGAGTCATTCAATGTAAAATTATTTTTAGGCTCTTGTATTCTTTCCCAATGCATCTGTACTAGAGAAAGGGGCTGTCCAGGTGCATGGAAACAATACCCAGTGTTTTTTTTATGTCAGTCCTCTACACTGACCTGATCAAATTTCTGATTTCTTTCATTCCGACAAACCACCACCTTTCCACCACATTGGGAAAAAAATCCCTTCTAAGGTGTCAGCAGAGTTCAGCATAAACAACAAAACGTGCAGTAAAACCTGCAAAACTGCTGGTAACAATGTGATGTGAATTTTTCCACCACTGATTTTTCTTTTTTAAGAGTAACCACACCAAGGTTTAATATGAAACATGCTTGTGTAGGCTTATTCGTCCATGCAGCGAGTACCTATTGTACTCAGGAACAGAGATCTGTAGACATCAGTGTAAAAGCCTTAGTTCCTTCCTCTGGCCTTTTCTTGCTTTGCAGAAAATGGTTCCTATACTTTATATCCAGCTTTTCCAACCCATCTGTGTCTTGTGCCAGGAGGGAAAAGGTACAGAGAGAATTTCATGACTACAAAAGCAAAGGTTAACATTACTCACAGCATAAAAACAATTTAAAAGGGAGCAAAAGGGCTCTAATGGCCCGACAGTCTTCAAAGAAAATGTATTTTGCGCTCAAAATAATTCATAGCTTTTTGCTGGTGGCTTTTCAGCTTCCCGGAGACCCAGCATGAACCACTGTATTTTTCCCAGCAGGCTCTCTGCTCCTCGCAAAATGGCCTTCACCAGGGCATACCTTGCATCCCCTCCAAATATTGACAGCACCGGGCCCATCGCTTATTGGAAAAATGGCTGTAAGTAATGTTTTATCAGCCGATGCAATCTCCACACCTGTATTTTCTCCTGTCATATGACAATATTTGACAAGATTAATGATTTGATCCAGTGACTTATTTCCCATCACTGTCAGTCTGCTGCAAACAACTCACTTACTTGTGGCATTTAGTGAAGAAAGCATGTAGTAGCATTTTCTTTTCTATTATTCATGAACTGCAAAGTTTGTATGAGGCATGCAAACTACAGTGTTTAGCAGCTTAGACATGAAACTCTTGACTTTTTACAAGGTAATACCTTTAAGAAAATCATGCTGAGTGAAATGATTTTGCTTGTCAAGTCCCAATTTGAATTGAAACCAGCAATGATTGTGCCAACCACCAAAAAGAAAGCGGGTAAAAATAAACCTCGCAACCTTTGAACTTCCACGGCTTGAGGGGTCTCCTGCCCGCGTCCCCGAGGGCCCACGTGTCTTGACAGCTTGAGTGATGAGTGGCGGACGCCTGTCTCAGTCCGCCTGCTTCTATTTTTAACCCACACTAAACAGAAAGCTTCGAAAATAGGCTCAAGCTCTAAACAAATGATTAATAGGGCACTTAGGGTCTCCTCACTGACCCACGAGTCCCTATTAACAGCCAATAACAGAGGCCCTTTGGGGTCAAAAGGTTTAAAGACTTTCTAATAAAAGTAACAGAGACATGGGGATGTGTTTTGGAGGAGAAAAAGTTTTGTCTCAGTTTGAAATGCTGACAAGTTAATAATCCCTTCTCAAATGGCCCTACCGCAGTAAAATGGCCAGTTTGTTCTTACTTTTTATTGCTATCATCTGTCAGTCACTCACATCTTTTTTTTCCTGTCTCTTCTTAAGTGGACTGAAAGAGCTATAACAGCTTTACAGTAATGTTCTTGCTGGGGCTTTATTCTCCTTCCCCACTCTTTCTTTTCTTTTTTGGCTGAATGTGAATTCTTATTGTAGTTTTAGGAAGGAAATGCCTAATGGATTCCCAAAGACGTATTCATGACATGGTAATGAGATTCAAATTTGTAAGACATTTTTACCTGAAAAAAAAAGAAAAAAAGTGCGGTTGTGGCAGCGGCTTTGTCCCGTTTTCCACAGCTAAAGAATACAATTTTTCTGTCACTCTCACTCTTCCTAATGCCATTTTGAAATGTATGTGATGAAGATACAAAACCAAAGATAGTTTAAAAGTGGAAACAGACGAGTAATGTATTGATGTGTTGTCAAAATTGGGTTTTTTGAGGGTTGATGTAGCACACGGGTCAGTGGTGAGTTATAATCTATTGTTCCAAGATGCTTCTCTGAAAATCTAGTTTAAAATTGTTATCATTGTACTCGTATATATATATATATATATATATATATATATATTTTTTTTTTATCACTAATGGAAATATATGAGTACAATGTGAGAAATGGTCCTGTCAAATTACAGTAAAGTACTAGCAACTGGATTTTCGAGTGTGAAAGAGATATTTTACAACCTATAACAATATTTTCTTGAGGTAAAAAAATGTCACTGTGTTCTGGAAAATAATATGGTCCACTTTTTTTTGCTTGTCATCACATTGTAAGTAGATAGTGCTCCTATTGTAGTTTATTTCTTCAATCGTTAGTTTATTTACTTTACTGTGAAAAGCATCAGAACGCTGTAGCTCTGTATCTATAAAAGCAGCATTCCTTGTGCTGAACTCATGCTGGGTCTGAATCTGGATGTCCTCAGCCACTTTTGCTAGATTCAGTTTCTTGTCTTTCTTGAACTGTGATAGGAAATCAGCTCTTTTCACGAGTCACAAGTAAGGACGGAAGGAATAAGTAAAATTTACTTAAATATGAGAGATCATTAGGAAGAATTGATCATGATTTATTGATATACAGAATTCAGTTAAGCTATTTGCCTATTGGATCCCGATACAAGCGGTGATAGGACCTCCCTGGAGTCTAGATGCCAGTGGTGGTGAAGATAAAGATGGAGGCTCGGATGGAGCACTGAGTGACTTGGGTGAGGTGGAGATGGGGAGGAGTGGGTTGCAAGAATGAGTCTGCAAAGGACAATGACAGGTAAGCGGTGAGATTTAAAGCACACAGAGTGGAGGCTGATTGGCTTGAAGAAGGCGGGCAGAAAGATGATTGGACTAGAGCAATGACATCACCTTTGAGTTTGACAGCATGGGAAAGTAGAAGTACTGACAAGAACAGACCAGCCTATTAAGAAAGAACTGCTTTCTTAATAGTAATATATGAGAAGATAAAGATTATTTATCATATGTAAACAGCCAGATTAATGTAATTTGTGAACAACTTTTGTAGTAGTAAAGGCTAAATTGGTGGTATTGTACTTCTTCATTTTCCTTTTTGAAAAGTTTCCATGAAAAGACTTAAACTATCCAGTATCTTATTCTACTGGCGAGTGTGTAGTGGATGTGCTCCAAAAAACAATTCAAAATATATTAATAAGTCACAACATTGCACAGTGTGAGAAGATCCAGAAGGTATCCAGAGATGCACATTGTTATTTTTGTTTTCATATGATTTGTTGAGAGTAATATTTAAGAAAAAAAAGTAATTGACGACCGCAGAAAGTTAGACGAGTACTGATGTCAAACATTAGTAAAATGTCACAACAAATCAATAATACTGCAAAGTGGATGGAGGATGTCTCAAAGGCAAATGAGTTACTTTTCTATAATCCTCCCTCTCTGGGCAGTATTTGCTTTAAGGGAACAATAATTATTTTGTATATATGTAAGTTATAAGGCTCTTTGTCAATTTTTGACCAATAAATCATAAAATTTACCTTGAAGACCTCGATGGATGTAAATCAAATTTTAATGGCTTGTTAAAATCACCCGACTCTCACAATTCATTCCAAACTTTTCGAGCTATTGTGTTCACAGACAGAACGGCACGCATGCACGCATGCACACACTACCAAAAACATAACCTCCTCGTTGGAGGTAAAAATGCAAACTGGGAATTCTGTACTTGTGACTATCACAAGCCACAGAGCAGACTGCGCTCACATACTGTGACATGACTCAGTCAAATGTGTTTTGCATAAAGGACAAGAGCGTGAGGAGGGAAGAAGTAATGTGGCCATTTCCTTTGAAAACATCCTTAGTTTAATGTGTTTTACATACAAGACAAAAAATGTGCTTCTTAGGTTTGTCTTCACTGTCACTTGCATAAAAAAAGCGATAATCCATAGAACAACAAATGTGTCCTTTGTTTATCAATCATATAGAGCCTATTAGCAAAATAACAGAGTTCTCTCTGTATACTGTGCTGCTGCACTAACAACAAAACAGTTTGTCTTATAATCTACTTACTTTACTCCAATCAGGTTGTCAAACACTATTCTTAATCATCATACAGAACATGCGCTGCATTAAAGTGGCATTCTTGTAAACACCATATCTGTAATAGTGTGTGACAAGCCGCCTTTGTTTACACCATAATAACTGGGTGTTTGAATAACTTCTCAGTGACTTTAAGTAACCAGCCAGACTCACTCTGCTTCCATTCAGCCGTGCAGGCTGTTAACCTGAAGTGACGTTTGGCTTGGAGTGGACTGTGGAAGGTTATATATCGAACAGTAGGGCTGAATGGACTTCTCAATCATTTCACCTGCAGTCATGAGTAATGGGAGTGCACTCCTAGGGCGCAAATTTCAGATATAATGTACATCTGCTTGCCTCATTAGGCAAATCTTGACTTCATAAACACGTGACGCACACGAAGTTAACACCCACGCACACTCGCGTGCATTTATTTGAAGCTTTGCACTCTTATCTGTCATGAAATTCCCCTGAACCTCGGGGGCGGGCTGTCTTCACTGTAGCTTCTGAATGAATCTGTTTAGTATCTTTCAGTTCATATGAAGCGCTACACTAACCATGCTTCGGGGCATCTGGGCTGAGCTAGGGCCTGGTATAGCAAGGGATAGGGTGGATGGGTGCTTTGAGATGGTCCAGACAGGCTAGTCAGCAGGCTTAAGCTCCTCTCTTTCACAACAACAATAAGGACCCACTCTGGAGCATGCTTAGACCCTGCAACCTGAGAGGGCACGGGGGTCCTCAAGGATGCCTGGCTGGGATAAATGAACCCAGATGCTTCCCACAAAGGCAGAGCGACCAAGTCCCGGGAATGAGGGTTATAGAAAAAGAGAGGGCCTTCTTCAGTTTTTTTTTCTCTTCCACCCATAGTTGAGGCAGTTGTCGGTCAGATTCCTGCGCTTTCTCATTACTACCTATCACGGAGGCCTCCGTGCAAAGAGCATTGTGGGAAATTATCAGAGGGGCGTTTGTCTTTGAAGGAGAATGAGAGCAGCAGCAAATCTTTAAGTCCTTTCCTGTTCCTCTTCCTGTCAAGCTGCCACCTGGACTGAAGCAGGAGGGAATGAGAGAATGACGGTGCCATTTGTCTAAATGACTTAATAGAAGTTCAAGTTGGCGCAGGAAGTTTCAGAATGCAACATGAATGGCGTGATTAAATGTTTTTGAATTATTTATTTGTGAGCTCGCCTTTTTGATCTCAGCAGCGCACTTGATCTGAGATGCTGAACTCTCACTCAGCTGTTGGCTCCCATTTGTAAAATAATACCTGTCTCATTTTCGTTTAAAGGAGCTGTTGGTAATAGCTTTTTTTGCTTTCGATCAATACCCTTCTAATGTCTGTGTTTTAAAATGAAGCTGCAGCCAAAAAAGATTGAAAACAGGGGCAAAGGGAACAGATTTTGCCTTCTTGTATGAACATCTGAACACTGCTTATGCTTGATTTACAGTAGCGCCATGACCTATGCTGTAACCTATGTTGCAGCTCAAGCTGCAGATCTCAGCAGAAGTGACAATAATGCATTGTTTAGCACAAGGACGCTACCTCTATCCACGATTTTGTAACAGGGTCGCATTATTCTGTACTGTGAAGACAGGTTTGAAGTTCAGTTAGCAAGTGAATAGGACATCAGAATAATTGAAGTGTTTTCTTGCTCATGATCCAGTCATGATCAAGTGAGTAAGCCTGTTTTTTTTTATTTTATCATCACATAAGGAAACCTGAACAGAGTTTCTGGAGAAATACACAGATTTCAGATATGCTTCAACAATAGCACTGCATCATGTATAAAATACAGTATAAGTCCCTCAAATACACTATAACAATGTAATTCAATTTGTGTGCACATATCTGTCAAGTAACTTAGCAGTGGTGCAACCCTAACCTCAACCAGAGTGGGTGGTGCAATAAAAAAAATTAACTGCATGAAAACACTGGACTGCAGATATGTTCTTTAATGCAGTAGTGGTTCAAAGCTTATTTTCCACTGCAGACTGCAGCGATGCGGCTCTCACCAGGGACCCCGGGAGTAACCTATGTCACAACTAATCTGCCAGGCTCTCCTGATGCCATCCAGATGCCCCATCCTGAAACATACACCGGCTTCTTTGTTTGCTTCACTTGAGGTTTAGGCGCTTTACTTTCCCCTAAGTTGGACGCGCACTAACACATATGCGGATGCACGCGGGCTCACACCAGTTCATGAGCACAGCCATACACTTTACATAGATATTTGGATACTCAAGTGTACACACTCCACCACACCTCCGCACACCTACATTCACAAACCACCCCCTGTCTGCCATAGATGAAGCAGTGAGGAATAAACGACGAATTTCCTATTTCATTTCACTAAGTCCTGCCTGTTTTAGCTCACTCCTAACGTGCCTTGCCATGTCGGAAGACCAAGAGTTAAATTAGAGGGGACTAAATTTCCTGAAATGAAATGACTGTCAACTCAACTTTGCCCCGTCATCTAAGAAGAGCACAAGAAAAATAACCCAGTCCTTCCATTCTGTTTTTGCATAGCAAACAGATTTTGAAAAATGAAAGGCAGCCTTGGTAGAAGTCATCCCTCTCAAATGAATTATGAAAGAAAGTTGATTTGTTTGTCTGTCTTTGATCTCAAAGTAGTGAAGCAGCAGCATGTAGCACCTGTATATGTCATCATGACCATTAGGTAGTGCTGACATCTATCTCATTAGAATAACAAAGCATTAAGCACCTGTGTGCATGTGTGTGTGCGCGCGTGCATGCGTTCATGCGCCGCCAAATGTAATTCACATCTGCAGTCCAAAGTGTCCATGCACTTGCATTAATGTGATCTCTGCACATGTACATTTTCACTTTTCATGTGTACATTATTTTGAGTGTCTGTGGAATTGAGTTTGTATCTTTGTTCTTCTTTAACATCTGTGAGTGAGTGTGAGGATGAGAGAGTGCATGCCTGCATGGTGTGCTGGCTGCCTTGTCCTGCCTTGAGGGGAGATAAATGGCTGAGTGTTGTTGTTGTCCAGAGAGCAGACACTCAGACAACCGCTCACACATGATTAATTGTTTCCTTGTTGGGACTGGGACCAGTCGACTGAGGCTGCTCCAAGGCCTCCCACCCAGTATTTCCAGACGTGTGTGTGCGTGCGTGCGTGCGTGCGTGTGTGTGTGTGTGTGTGTGTGTGTGTGTGTGTGTGTGTGTGTGTATAAAAGAGAGAGCGAGGGAAAGAGGGTGACGAAATGCAAAGACACTAAAGAACAAGAGAGAATGTTATCCCCTATTTTATGAGTTTGTCTGTCACTGCGCTCTCTTTTGAAACATATGCTATTGTTTTGGACTCGGCCGCACAGTGAAGTGGTGAGGTTTCTGGTTGAATGTGGCCAACAAGATTGATGTGATCCGATGGCTTGAATTTGTCCTGCAACCTTTTTATGTTCCTGTCATCTGGATTGTGCAATGCTAAGGGTCTTTAATGGACTTTTTCCTGCAATTGTTTCCCTCGGTTACAATGCAGATGCGGTGACATGTAATTTACCATGCTCTAATGACTCGATCCAACTTAAGGAAGCTCTGCGAATCATGGCTGCACATTGATTTCTCATAGGTCAACACTACTCAGGTTGATCTACAGTGATGCTGGGTTTCATGGGAGTGCATGAGTGAGCCTGATGATTGATTAATTACAATTATCAGAGGCCTGATAATTCACCACAGATGATTATAACATCAAGTGTGCTTTATTGCTCTGGTGGAAAAAGCCTCTCTGGTGCCTAAATTGTTCCCCCTGTTAATTTCCTCTTCCTTCACTGTCCAGTGCTTTTAAGTGCAGCAGGACAGGTGGATGGCTGAGCCAGTGTGTTCAAATATTGAAGGCTTGGGAGGGGACAGAGCAAAAATCTGGGAGTAAAAATAGAAAACAAACTCCCTAATTGCCAGGTATCATGGGCATACGGGAAGGAAACTCAGTAGGGGGTGTTGTTGCCACAGACGTCACAGTTAAAAACACGCTGCCATCCTCAGAGCAATTCAGCTCAGTTGCACATTATGGTTTAATGATGGCATTGGGATGACTCACATGCAACACTGATTCACTTTACATTAGACCCTTAATCACAGCAGCTATTATCCCCCCTTTGTGTTGATAGGAGTACTGAATACCGCAAGACTTGCGTTGAAAAGATGCGAAACATTTACTCAGTGAGAGTTACCAGTTGAGTTATGTGTTATTTCAGGTGTGGGAGGGTTGCAGGCTACTGTCAGCCTGGCTTATTCAGGGCCAGGCTACAAAGCTGTCGAGGCAGCCACGTCTTTCTTCATCTGCCATTGCAGTCTGCAAGGCAGTCCCTAGCCCAGGTGGCAACTAATAACAGTTCAGGGTGTTTTTCTGTATTTTAAATTAATATTCTCTCTTGAAGAAGTCTAAAAGATCTTGCAGTATTTGACCACTAGGTGATGCTGCAATAGGCACAAAAGCCTTTTGCCTAATAACTGCTGATGAGTTCACCTTCAATGAGTTATTAGTGCCTGGTAATACCCTGGGAAGTCCCAAGGTCAAGACACGTCAACCAAACTGATACGATGTTATCGAAAGGTTTAGATTTTTTTCACAGGCCATTATTTCTTTGGCCTAGAGAATCTTCAGACCAAGCTTCACAAACATTATCAGCTACAGTTAAGCTTTTCAAATTGTTTTATTACAGGAAATCTAAATTAGCTGGAAAGCTAAAGCTATAAAACACGGACCTATATTTTCATGGTCAATGTGGAATTGCCTTAAAGCTGCATTCTTTGTAACAGCGGGCAGCTGGTCATATGGAAAACTATGGGGAAATTATCCTTTGCTTCTTTGCTCTGTGAGCTCAGTAAACATTTATTCCTTAATTGCTGGTTTTACATTGTATTTAATACAGCATTATTTAGATATTGTAAAATATGGTTCTCGTTAAAGTTGGGTATGTTTCAGTGTGGGCGTTCTTTATGATTGATAAGCTGCTGCTGCAGCCTTGGTTTCTCAGTCAGCGCCACTGGAGCTCCAGTTTCAAAAACCCAAGATGGCATAAGCCCCAGTGCGCAACATGAGGCTTCACAACTGGACCTCATGAAGTCCCAGAGTTCCTCTTTTATATACACTTACAAACTGCTAAACTCTGGAGGTAGTCTCAGATAAACCCCTCTCTGTGGGGGCGAGTATTCTCGTGTTGGGGTCACCACTGGTTGCAGAATCTCATCTTGATATCTCTCTGCATTGAGATTGCCTCTGATGATGACAGCCTGATTGTCAGTACCTAAGGAACCAGAAGCAGAATAAGCTGGTGGTGGGGGAGTTGGCTTTGGCATAGAAGATTTGGCAGGTTTTTTATGGGCGTAACCCACATACTCAACTCTGCTGCTCAACAAGCAAAATGTTCTTTGTATGTTCTTTAGAAATGTGGCACCATTGAAGTGGAAATAAACAGACTTTCCAACAGTATACAATTTATTACCTGAAAGCACTGTTACAACAAAGAAATAATCAACCAAACACAAATTAAAAAAAAAAAAGTTTACATACAATATATGATTGACACCAAACTTTGTATGAGGGTGTAGCCACCCTTCTGAGGCAACAAAGTGTAATTTGTACATGCGTGAAACAGAAAATTCACTGTTTTCTCTGTACCTGCTTACAGCTACACTTCACATAATCATATCAAGTTGCCTTAGCGACTGTACCCTTGGCCCCTTTATCGCTGCTTGAGGCTATACATTTATAGCATTGAGTTGGATGAATATATAAAGTACTAATGGTTTTGCCACACATGCCTATCATGGAACTATTCCATTCAACTTACAAATTAACTTTCAAAAAAATGTTAACATTAAGGAAAAAAATCTTTTGAAACTTCAGTGCAACTAGCCAGACTGTGATTGTAAGGGGAGGGGAGTGGTGGCTATATGTCAGTTTATCACATTTGTTATCACCTTTGTGAAATTATCCATGCAAGTGTCAAAGGCCTGTGAGATGGATCATGTCATAGACCGCAGGACCGACCCAGGACCCTCCTAATCTGTTCTGACATCAGACCAAAGTCTGGTGTTTTCATAAGAATAATGTTAAACTGAAACATACCCATCTATTGCTTTTGGTGTGCCAACATGTCAGATCAGGTTAGAATCTGGATGGATTTAAGTGACAGTGAGGCCATAGCGTGATCCCACACCGTCTGAACTCTCCAGTGTCATGTTCTCATGCTCGGATGAGTTTATGCACATTTTGAGCTGAGCTGTGATGGTACTCATAAAAATTCATGGGGTCAGAGCAAAACATGAAATGCAGCCAGATACAGTGTCTTGTATTTCTATGTGTAGCTAGGTGGAGGAAAAAGATTTCCACTTTAGGATGATTTAGGGTTTAACTTGCAAGTTTGACCCAAGTTATAAAATCTGGGGGCAAACTGGCAAGTTAAAGACCTCTTCACTTTTGTAATTATCAGAGATCTGATAGCTGAGATGTATTTATTTATTTTTGATTAATATGGCTTTTGTAGTCTCCGTTTCAATTGAGATCTAGGAAATCTGCTCTGATAGAGCAGACAAGACATTACACAACACACATTCACAATAAGGTAGTTTTCTTCTTGCAGGGTTAAATGAGAATATTTCTTATATTTATCCATTAAATATAAACCTACAGCCAGCAGCCACTTAGTCTTTAAGTTTAAAGATTTTGGTTGCCAGACAACTGCACAGAGCCAAGAAATATTGTTAGACGTATTCCACTCTTAAAAGAGCAAATTGTTGGCTTTACACTGTTTTTTTTATGCAAGATATAATGTCCCTACCCTCACTTATGGTCATAAGCTCTGGGTCGTGACCAAAAGAATGAGATCGCAAATACAATCGGCCACAATGAGCTTCCTCCGAAGGGTGGCCGGCCTCTCCCTGAGGACCAGTCGACCTCAGTAGAGTTGCTGCTCTTCCACTTTGAAAGAAGCCAGTTGAGGTGGTTCGGGCATCTGATCAGGATGCCTCCTGGGTGTTTTTTGGGTGAGGTGTTCCAGGCATGTCCTACCGGGAGGCAGCCCCAGGGCAGATCCAGGACACGCTGGAGAGATTATATCTCTTGGCTGACCTGGGAACGCCTTGGTGGAGAGGAGGTCTGGGCTTTACTGCTTAGGCTGCTGCCCCCGCGACCCACCCCCGGATAAGCGGAGGAAAATGGATGGATGGATGGATGGATAATGTGTTCATTAGTGTGTTTTGCAGGTGCTGCGGCTTGGATTTTGAGCTAAAAACCATTGTATCTGTTGCCCCTGCGTCCATGTTTGTACACCAAGAAAAGCAAACCTTCTGCTGGCCACTGCTTGGTATTTGCCTGGTATGAAAGCTGTATAAATATTCTAATCTAATTCTCTGCCAGTAAGCAAATAAGCATATTTCCATAAATATTTAACTTTTGGTTTAACACAACAATCATTTTTATTTTGGTCCTTGAAGTAAAGACAGCACAGATGCAAAAGTGGAGGTGACTGGGCAACTGTTTTCCTGCTGAATGCACAAATTTCAACCCTTATCTTATCTAGTTTTTAACGCTATTTGCCATCTTCTGCCCTCATGTTAGTGGTGTGATCCAAGAAAGATATTGCGAGTTTCTTCGGGTCTCATAGAAAGTTGTAAAAACCATTCAGGACAACTGGGGATCATTTTGATGAGGATGAATGGAGCTGAAAAAGTAGCCTGTGGTCAATCCACACTGTTTAATTGAGGCAGTTATGGTAGAAAAGGCTTTAAAGCCCAAGACCTCCTTGACACTGATGACTGTCCTTTAAGGCACCCTCAGTAGAGTCCACAGGTCTTTTGATAGGGCACTCGCCAGCGTCCTTTGGGGTTGTTTCACCCCCCACAAAAAAACAGGCAGCCCTTTGTCACTGAGAGGAGGGGGGGTCTGGAGGGTTGCTCCTCATTATTATTTTCTAAAGTAATTATACCTTATTATCTGTGTTTACTTTAGCGGGGGTGCAAGCGTGCAGGTGTGGGCCATTCTGCAATGGGCTGGCACTTTCAGTGGTGAACGCACCCCTGAGTGTCTTTTTTTTTTTTTTTTTAACACCCCCCCCCCCCTCTTTTCTTGGGGGTTTTTTGGGGTTTTGGTTGTGTTTTTGTACCCCCCCTCTAATTTTCCGCCC
>VOQJ01021337.1:0-12240 GCA_015052665.1 Apistogramma diplotaenia | reverse complement strand
TTTTTTTTTTTATTTGTGTACCCCCTCCTTTGTTTTTTTTTTTTTTTTTTTTTAACACGCACCCCGCCATCTTTACTTGGAGGATTTTTGGGGTTTTAGTAGTAGTTTTGTAGCCCCACTGCTAATTTCAGCCCAACAAAAGAAACATGCAATTAGGGCTATTATAGTAGCAGCTGCATGCTTCCTAGCTGTGCAGCGACAGCTTCGTCTTCACCCTGGCTGGTTAGTGAAGGGAGTGAAGAGAGAAGTGCAGGGCCTGTAGCAGTGGGAGAGAGAGAGCTGGAATGGTCACAGTAGCCTCCGGTCTGTGCAGAAAAGCGAGGAAAATATATCCTGGGAGGCTGGTGTGTTTCTTCAGTGTAGACACAGCAGGGACTCTCGCCCACAGGCTTGTGGGCCTTGAGAACAATGGATCTGCCATCTCCCAACATGAAGTGTTATGAAATAGTCCTCGCCACAGTTCCATTGGCTGCTCTCTTGCATGTGGTCTCAGAACTGTGTGGGCTGAGGGAAAACAATTTGCAGATAAGAAAAAAAAATACTTTATGAAGAATCTAGGCGTTCAGAAAGACAAAAATTCTGTTCGCAGAATTACTTTCATTCGGTTGTTTATTTGAATCTCTTTAAAGTATTCGCCTGCAGTATTTGGGTTTTTGTGAGGATTTCTATATGAAGAAACAAAGGCCAAACTGGTATTTTGCTAGTTGTGAAGATTTAAAATGGTGAAATATTCACTCAGCAGATTGCTATTCACTCCTCCCCCAGATCAGTCGATATCGGCCACAGTGAGCCGCCTGTGTCAAGGTGAATCGCATGTTTCACAAAGGAAGGACCACAACGAAACAATGCCTGCACAAATTAAAGTCATGATTAAATAGGATCAAAGAAGACCCAGCACAGAGACACCGAAAAGCTCGGTGATCTGTGTGAGGTTGAATATCGAGGGCCCGTGGAGGACCTCTCACAGTGCCAAACACAAGGGACCAATCTTACGCTCTCAGCACAAACAAAATGGTCACAAGTCCTCCTCTGTTGCTCTCACTTACCGATTCTCTCACTTCACTGACTTCCCAGCCCCTTAGAATAATCATATGGCCCAGGGCCCTTATGGGCATAAACAGATTGGGGCATCTTGCATGTATGAGTCCAAGCTCACCGAGTTCACTTATGAAACATGATGCCTTGGTTTATTCCCTGCAGATGGTGCCAGAAAAATAATCATTTTCATAATGGTTTATACTGTTAATAAACAATTAAATAATAATTACTCATGTTTACTGACTAGTTTACAGTTATTTGGTAAACAGATCTATCAACAATATCTGGAAGGCTATTGTAACTGATGTTTGTAAGAGAGTTCTTCTTTGAAAGAGTGTATACGGAGGCAGCATCGGGATAAATAAATAAAGAAGACCTTTGTGTATCTTTGAGATGCCAGGAGTTTTGCTAAAACAGCAGTATATTGTGCCGGGAAGGATAACGAGCGCATTATCATTAATGACATCTTCCCTACAAAGCAACAATATGATAAGAAAATGGCTAGCAAATTTATAATATTGTATGAAGTTATATGGTATCAGATTCTTTTCTGACACAGTGTATAATTTGGGTATTTTTTGATATTACACATCCTAATGACATAATTAGACCTCAATTATATGAATTTATTAGTTATAGTTGAATTGATAAGTTTATTAATCAGCACTATTCCAGTTTTAATATTAAAAGTCTCTAAGTACTGGATATAAAATGTAATAAGCTTATTTCTAATTGTTTTAATGACTCCATACCTACACTTGAGTGGCATTAAAGTTTTAATTACTGATGATCTTAATTTTGTTTTAAGTATTGCTATCATGTAGGGAAAAAAAGTATACATATAAAAAGTGTAAATTTGCTGGCTTGAAGGTGGTGTAAGGTGGGGGTGGGGATGTCATCGCCACAGGAATAATAGATGCAGTTTTGTACTGTGAATAAGCAAGTACACTTTTGGCATCAGCAGAAATAGCTTGTTGTATGCGTTTTGTATGAATGTCTCCCACTCCATGACACTGACTGAGATTCACAGTAAAAAATAAATTATATGTATATATCATTGACTTCACTGCCCAGTCCCTGAGGCAGCAAAGCATCCCCTAACTATAATATATTCCACCGCCATGCTTTGTTATGAAGCTGTCTTTACTCTTTGGCCAAACAAAGTCCATGTTTGCAAGAATTACCTGCAGACCACGTGATGGATTTTGGGGATTCTTGGAGATTTCATTTCGAACCATATTTGCTCAGACTGACCAGTACTGGAAAAAGTGGTAGTGGTTACAGCACTTGTGGATAATTTTACTTACACTGGAATCATTTCTTGCAAGTATTTTTTTTCTTTCTGGAGGGCTCAGAAAGCTTTTTAGATCTTTGTATGATGGTGCTACACATTTTCTATTGTAAAGAAAATATTCCCGGTTAAAAGACAAAACAACAAACCTGCCGTGAGAAGTGTGACTTTTAGGTCCTGATCTGATCTGGAAACCATAATTCTAGTTTTATGAATGTGAAAGTGTGATGAATTAAGTGGTTTACTTTTTTCTTTTTTGCATTTGACATTTATTTGACTTGTTTGATTGTGTTTTTATAATAGGCACATATTCAAATCACAAGAAATAATTGCTTCAAAAAGGCAACAATTTCTATGGAATGCACCTATTTTTTTCAGATATGAAAAATATTTTCCTGATGGTGTGTCCTGTTTTTGTCATTCATCCAATTTCATCTGTACTGAAAATTAATGATCTTTTTACTGTACTTTTATCTACTTCACTGCACAAAATTAAGAATTTTAGCAGCATATGAACATAACATAAAGCTCCTGTTATAAAATGCTGTATTTTGTCTTTAAAACCAGGAAAAAAAAAACTAGTCACAACACTGATCCAGTAGCTATAAATTATATAATAAATAAGGCTACACAAAATGTAAATGCACCACTGTACAGAAAAATGTATATAAATACAGTACTTGTGTAAATGTTTTCAAGTTACTTTCCACTTGTAGAGGAGAAGGATGGATATTGTTTTCATGATGAAAGCGGCTCTTGCAGCCTTGGTCTTACTGGCATCCATTTCACCTCATTAGGACCCTGGGACCGAGAGTCGACAAAACACTGAGAGAAATCATTTTGCCGGGGGAGTGTGGCGGGGATAAATTGGCCTCTGGTTCAGTACAAGAGTCCCCGCTGTGCCAAGCGGAAGAGAAGGGCCTGGCTGGCAGTAGGGGCAGGCCCAGGCAAGGCAAGCTGGGAGGCCCCATGCTGAGACCCCCTCCCTGTCTCTGACAAACACGGCAGTGGATAATCTCTCCTTCAGGGACTCGGCCCAGCGCTGTGGGGCTGAGAGGGAAGGGGGCTGTTATACAGCGCAGTGCAAAGGAACTGCCTCTGTATGTGTGTAGCATGCACCACAAGCACACTTACACTTGTTTGCATGGTGTGTACTTCCACTGTGCACAGCTTATGTACGTCTCCATTTTCTCTCGTGTCCACTTTGTTTGCTCTTCCTCTATCATACAGACATCACTTTGACAGTTTCAATAAACAGAGGCTTTCATAAAAAAAGGGAAAAAAAGAAAGTACGGTTGCTGCAAAATGATCACGAATATCCATTGAGTACTTGAACCTGAGTAATATCATGCAAAATTGATGCAGTCCAAAATAAATGCACAAAGTGTCAGAGGGCAATAACAAGCTGCCCATTACAGGCAGATTGTGTTGACTTGGCAGGTGTGCTTCTGAGGAGATCAACAGTTCTTACAAAGACTGTAATTTGGAGTTATTTTAGCCAAACCCTGAGTCATCTTCCATACTAACTAGAAAAATGGATTTTAGTACAGGTACCAAAGAATGAGAGCAGCCCGAGGACAAGATGAAACCAAGAACATATGATAAATATTTGCTACAAGCATTGTTTTTGGTCACTGGTTATTCTTCCTCAATTAAAGGCAGTGCAGTCATTACAGTCTATTCAATTTCAGTGATATTTTACAATGAAATCCAGCTGGTTTCTTCAGGGTAGGAAGGAAGGACTAGACTGTATATCAGATGACACACTAATGTAAAAGAAACAAATATAGTGCACAAATAATAGTAAATTTATTATATTTAACTATCACCTAAACATTTGTGGTATAAGTAAAAAAAAAAAACCCACTCAAATGATTGCGTTCTTCCAAACACTTTACTTCCATCAACATCAATTATTAAAAAACAGAAACAAACAAATTAACATCTTCCGAGCTCTTCTCACTCTGTGTGGTCACAGTAATTTTCAAATATAAAATGTCCATATCCAATGTCTCCAAATACTGAAAGGCCTTGTCAGCCACTATGATGTCTCCATCTTGTAACCATGTTTTTCAAGCTCCGCTCTGCAGGGAGGAAAAGAAAAATAGAAAGATCAAGTCAGCAGAGATGATTACAGGTGGGTGGTTGAGGCATAAGTACCCTCTGCTATTGATTGTAAGAACCATTAGGAGATGAGATGAAAAAAAAATTATATATAAATACTGCATAATGCATGCAGCTATGGATTTGATGATTACATGTATAGATATATAGCAGCTGTGCCCTTTAACAATAATGATATCTTTAAGAAACAGCTTAATAGTACAGCTATCATAATTGGCCTAAATAAAACAATAGCATATTACTGTCTAAAGGGTACTCAAATAAAAACAAAGCAGTCATTTATCTATCAGCACTTACTGATTACTCAGATTTTTACAACTCTGTACTGCACAACTCCATTTAAATTCTGCTAAACTCAACATGTAATATACCTGTACTAAGGTACAGGAGAAATGTTGGTGTTTACAGTTTTCTATACATATGAAATATACAGAGACCTGCTGTCATTAAAGGTCATTTATACTGCTGAAATAAGAAGTATAAAGGCTAAAAAACTGTTAAAAATATCAGGAAAAAAACCCACATTCCTCTACATACTCTACGGGTTGTTCTTTTTTTTTTTAATGTTATGTTACTGCTTGCTTATCAATAAAAAAACATTTGATAGGAGTTGTTGTATTGGCTCTGCATAGTTTGTCAGGCTGTTGATTATTCATTGAATGATCTGTTTGAGTATTTCCGTATTATATATTGAGGATTCAAAGTCACCATATTTCTATTTAATGTTTTTATTTCCTAGTCATGTAGCTATGTTGACGCTTACATTTTTTTTCCAAAAGGACAAAGGGCAATACAAGTCCAAGAAGTATATTGTCATCAACTAATCCCCTCGCTTTCAGTGCTCAGTAAGAGTAGAAAACCGCTATATAATAACTAGTCCATTTACAGTGTGATGCAGCATGTAAAAACAAGGCTCAGTTTTTACTTAGTTTCTAGAATTAAAAAAAAAAAAAATCATAATTTTTTGCTGTTTAGTAATGACGCAAATAGATAAACAGTCACTTGTAACAGGTTTGTAAATGATTAAACTTATGGCAAAAAACTCCACTCTCCACTAAGTTTACAAGAAACTGCTGATTCATAACAGTTCAGTCAATGTTATCCTAATTGCAATTTCCACTAGTCTCTTGTACAATGTTAGCCTTATTACTGTTTTTTACCCATGTTTATATATTTTATCCATTTTTGTTTCTATATGCAAGTTTTGCACTCATCGCTGACACTTTCACTTTGATCTTTAGTTAATGTAGGTTGTGTTATTTTACTGCTGCTGTTACAATTTCCCTTGGGTACCAATAAAGTATTTTTCATATAGATATATATGGCACCACAGAAAAGTCGCCAGCATCACTTAGGGGCATATTTTGTGAAATAAGCCAGGTGAATGGTGTTTAATCTGAGGTACAGATTAAAATGAACTAGCTCTGTCTCATGTATGAGCTACAAGATGATAACGATTTGGCTTTCGAATATGGAGATTATATCTGTTGCTCCAGCAGGGGACAGGCTCCGGGAGCTGAACAGGATCAAATAAGCAGATGAATGGGGGATGGAAGATCAGTGTGGCATGAAGTCTAGAACATTAATGCAGAGCATGGAGAACTTCATAAGCTGTCAGATCTTCTTTTTCTTCTTCACGTCTTAAGCCAGCAACAAGGTCTGAGCTCGCCTGGCCACTGATCACACATTTGGACATCAATTTAAGGTACACGGACGCATAGTTTTATGTTTCAACTTAAAACTGACTTCGTTTCATTATATTCTCTTTATTAAAAAGTAGTTTAGCCAGAATGAACAGATGAAAAGGGGACAAAACTTATGACTGCACTTAAAGTGGAACAAATCCATTATTTCTGAACCAATTTAGGTGTAATTTTGTCTTTTTTCAGGCCATCTGTTAATGCAAGCCTTATTTGATTTTAATCTAATTTTTTTTAGTCACTTACCTACCACATCAAAGTCAATTATGCACAAACTGCAACGTGATCATGCAAAAAGATTTAGTTTTGTTGTGGCTCTAACAGGTGCACAGACAGCCTGTGTTTAAAAAAAGAAAAAAAACTCAGTGACCTCTGCTGAAAAATCAGATTACCTCAGCTGATTTGAGAAATCATCTTCTACGTTGTCATCGTCCCAGTTGTCTTCCCAAACGTGAGCGTCTTCGTCTTCATCAAGCCCCGTCCAGTCTGGGAATAGTAGCATCAAAACATTTTTACAGCTGTAAGCTGACAATAAAACCCTCAGACAAACGCTCGGTTTAAAAACACAAAAATGAGCAACTATGAGTACTATAATCGGTTTAGCTAGGTTGGCTGGTGTATGCGTACGTATACATCGTATAAAAACAACTAACGTCACACAATAACTTTTACTAATGAATTAAGCTACAAAATGCTCAGTGAGGCGGTATGTTTGGGTAAATAGGAACAATTTGTTTATTTTCCAGCAAGTTCGCTAGCTAATACTAAGGCTAATGCTAATAGAGCTAGGCTAGGCTAGGCTATGCTATGCTAGCTGAGTCACCGCAGGACACGGCACCGAAAACCATAACACACTCCAGAGGATAATGAAGAAGTAAACGCGGATAGCTTGACTTCACATAACGTGTGAACTACTCACCCTCGGCTGGGAATTCTTCAAACTCATCATCCTCCTCCAGCAAGCCCAGGTCTACGGTCTGTTTCTTGTCTGACATGTTAGCTTCGTCCGTGTGTTGCCGTTTGTTAATGAAGCCTCTTCACGCAGGAATTGTGGGAAGTTAAGGTTGTTCGAGCGAGTTGCGGCTGCGCAGACTGCACGGGAAAGCGAAGTTGGGCTACTAAAGGTAATGTGTTTTACATTCAGATACACACACACAGGCAGGAAAGAACCGCATGTATATATTAGCATGCTGTCTCTAAATATTTTTTATTAGTGGCCTGTAATATTTTATAAAAGAATGAGAGTGTAAATATTACTTAAAAGTGAGGAGCTAAAAATAAAAAAAACTTTTTGAAGTTTCAGTTCATGTGAACTTTCCTCTTGAGTCTCCTGGTTTGTTGAAGATTAGTGATTTATTATGACTGTTGCCTCTTTTTTTAATAAATTATTTTGATTTTTTTTATTGTTGTACTGTACTGTTGTCAGGAAGGAAACCAGCATAAAAGAGGAGGGAGTAGTAGAGGAGTAGAATAGTTACATTGGACAGAGGATGTTGAATATGGAGCACCCAGGCAGGAGGAAAAGAGAAAGGCCACAGAGAAGATTCATGGATATAATGAATCTTATGCAGGAGGATTGATGTAACAAAAGAGAATGCTTCTGATAGGGTGAGATGGAGGGAGATGATCTGCTGTGGCAATGCATAAGGGGATGAGCTGAAAGAAGATGATCAGATATACTGGATATATTCATACACATTTCACAATATAAAAAAAAACCTGTTTTGTAAGTATAATGCAGAAAGTAAAAAGCTTGAGTAACTTTGAAAGGGCATCACATAGTTTGCAGCTCTGAGCAGCACCGTCTGCAGCACTGTAGCAGAGCAGCATCAGCATCATCAAAGGCTGTAAAGTTATTTATTACCCCACACTTTCAATATAACTCTTAGCATTTGTTTTATATGCATTTTCTCCCTAATTATCAGTGATACCATCAGTCACAAAAATCTAGCATCAAATATTTGAGAAATCTTTTTTCTCTTTCCCTTCCTAAATTTCTCCCAGCATGCCCCTCCCTCTCTCTCTCTCTCTCTCTCGCTCTCTCTCTCTCTCTCAGAAACACATTTTGCTTCCACACCACCACAAAAGCTCTCTTTCCTCAAAACATATGCACTCAAGTCACTCAAATTTTGTCAAAGATTTTTCATTTGGGAACAAATGCGCATTGTAACCCATGCGGCCCGCTCAAAATAATGATGCAGCAGCCACAGCTTAGGATGTATTTTAGATAAATGAGAGCGCACATTTACCACAAAACCACTTGTACCACAATGAAAATTGCTCTCCAGCTGTCATATGTTGACAGATGGAGCAAACCTCAACTTAAGCTCTGCGCACTTATTCTATTTTCAAATTATTTTGTAATCATCCTAAGCCTTTACACATGACAATGCCACAACACTCAGAGGAAAGAGGAATAAGACACTGGGAAGTGTTGGAAGCTAATGCTGCTGTTTAAATAGCCTCCTACCAGTTAGATATAAAAACGCTTTCATTAAAAAAAACAAGTTTTAGTTCAGCAAAAGTAAACATCAAGCCTGAGCACACCATGAGAGCAAATTCAGTAACATTTATGAAGACCATAACTAATTTTACTGAAATGGATGGAAGGACTTTCTTATTTATGCTTGTAGGGCTGCAACTGGTTATTTTCATCACGCGTCAAATGGAAAAACCATCCATCCATCCATCCATCCATCCATCCATCCATCCATCCATCCATCCATCCATCCATCCATCCATCCATCCATCCATCCATCCATCCATTTTCTGCACAGGCAACCCAGACCTCCCTCGTCCTCGCATTGTCCTTTAGCTTTTCCAGGGGGATATCAAGGCTTTTCCAAGCCAACGCTGAAGCCATGCCCAGGTGTGCCTTGGCATGGCTTAGGGCCAGGTTCAAGCTCAGCCCAAAGGACTCATATGGACCAGCCCTCCTGTGGACCCGCCACCCACATGAAGGTCTGTAAGGGTCTGGTGCAATGTGGATTGCATCAAAGCCTGATTCCCAGTTGTTGAAACTAGTTCTTTTTACAATATGCTGGGAAAAAAATACCTGCTGCAAATTCCTGAAGCTTAAAGCCCAATTTACTGTCATGTAACACATACTTGACATTTTTGCTTTAAAATAATAAATTCATAAATTATGAAAATAGCTGCAAGGAACCTGTATGGAAGAAGCTGAGTAATATGTCTACTCACAGAATAGATTTTTATCCCTATGCCCATTTTTAATGTATAGATTGGTAGATCAAATTTACTTCAGCAAATGGAGACAGGTTCATTTGGATTTCAGTTATGGAGCACTTTGAGCTGCTCTCCCTGAGGCATAGCTGATTCTGGCTCCCGTGTCACTCAATCTCAGGTGCAGGTGAAGTCCTGGGAAGTGGCCACAGCGTCCGCCCGGCATACCTGAGACTGCAGTTACACCAAGCCTGGCGCCTGAAGTCTCTGTGTTCAGGAAAAATGGGAGGAGGTGGGAGTGTGTAGGGGTCATAGAGGGGAGATACAGCATGGCTGCCACATAAAGAATCAACCACGACTTGTGTCTGAGTAGCAGCATCACATTTCTGTCCTTTCACAAAGCCCTCTGGGAAAGGACAGGTCGGCGGCCGCTGTAAGTACACTGAAAGAGACAGAGCAGACAGTGGAAGACTCCAGCTGAAGCCTGCCCTTCTAGTCTGACAGTCTGCTCCCTCCCTTCACCAGTGCTGCCTGATTCTTTATTACAGGCTTGGCTTATGATATGTCCTTTAGGCACTGCACAGTGAAAGGTGTACGGATGGAAATAGGTGGAGATTTACAAGAGAAGAGAGATATATGTGTTTTACCAAATAATCCAGATTACCTCTTGAAGATAACACTTGAGACCTTTTTTCCAACATGTCAGAGAAAGTGACAGAGCATAAGACCACAGCTGGCTGACTGCTGTGGTGACAGCCAGCTGGTGGCACTTCCTTTACCTGTGGACACTTTGACTAGACCGCCCACCCCATCCTTGCAATTATATTTTATATTATGTGTGTGTGTGTGTGTGTGTGTGTGTGTGTGTGTGTGTGTGTGTGTAGCATTAGGGCAAATATAAGCTTAAAGAGATGCAAGTAGCTGATCATCATAGATTAGGGAGACTTAACTGGCCAATTAATCAGGTAATGCACACCCCCCCCCCAAAAAAAAACAAACAAAAAAAAACTGTGTAAGCTTTGCAGTTTTTGCATTTTGCAGTGAGGAAATCTCCACAGAAAACAAATATGCTTGCAGGATATGTCTGTCAAGATCCTGTATTAAATTTAATCCCAGCCAGTCAGTAAGTCTACTCCGTTGCGTGTGTGTGGAAACTCCATCTCTCGTTTCAGATAAATACTTAGATCAAGTTGAGAGCAGTGAAAATTTATTATTTCATGCATAAACTTGGTAATAAAGCCAGTTAAATCCTCATAAGTGTCAAATGTGGATAAAACCAGAAAAACAAAGGGCCTTTTTTTAAATCTTGGATTTGTTTTACAAAACCATTTTCCGGCAGTCTCATTCACCGAGACGTCTGTCACTACGAATTTAAGTTTCATATTTTCCCCCCCTGTCTGTCTTGAAAAGCTCTGTCATCTTAGGCTTGAGGTACAGTTTGCCAAGAGGCTAATAGCCCTTTATGACAGTACAATCTGATGCCTGTCCCGGCTAGCCTCCAGGTAATCCTGTCCACCTCGGCGGCTAAGCCCTGCTCAGGCTTAAGTTGCATATTTTGTTTTTATCAGGACACTGCTGATAAATGCTATCAGCGAGGGAGAAATGAAATATGGGGGGTCTAGCTCCATTTTGCCCGAGCCCCTAGAGTTAAGGAACAATGACACCTCTATAGGTGAATCTGGACTGTCTGAAGGACTAAACAGCATCAAAACAATGGCCCCAGAGCTGTGATATCTTCATATTCAATTCTTTTATATTTTTATTTTTTTTACCAACACAGATGTGGTACAAATTCCACTCTCTCTTTTTTGCAAACCATTTTAGATTTTAAATTCTTTTGCATAAATGCATGGTAATCCCACCACTCAAAACACTTTCAATTACAGCAGCTTTACTTTTGGACCCCCAAAATATCATTTAATAAAATCATAAAATTACATGCTAATTTATTTCCAGTAATGTGCGCTAATAGTTTACTACCTCTGTGTCCATGGTCCAACGCCGTGGACCTATACTGTATGTGAAAAGCACTCAGACACTCTTACCATAGGTGATAACCCCCTCTGTGAAAAGCACTCTTATTGGAAGTACCCATTATCTGCAAAGTCTATCCTCATGCTGACACTAAGTCATTAGCTTAAGCTGTCCTCTGTGTAAAATCAGTTAATTTCTTTAGCTTTGGACTGAAACACTTTTTCATCAATTGCTGCAAATTAATTACAGATAAATTAAGTAGCATAATTAATATACATGTACAATACACTGATATATTCTTCATGAATCGCTTTGTTAGCAGATAAATAATGGCACAGTTCTTTTAATTTTTGGGCCATGCTTGACATGAAAGTCAAATGACAAATGTTCTCTCCGTCATGCTTATTGAGCCTTGGCTGATTTAGGCCCAAAGTGCATCTATTGTGCTGTGACGTGTCCCAAGATCAGCATCACAAAAGGGCTTTGTGAGAGATGACACATGTCACATGTCCGTGAAGAAATGCTGGCTACCTGGATTTCTAACCTCATTGCTTAAAAAAAAGAGAAGCTAGTTCTCTGCCAATGTGCCGACCAAATACATCTCCCCTTATCTTTATACACTTTTTTTTTTTTGCCTGCCTGATATTTTAAGAGAATCATTACAAATTGTTTGCTGCACCCGTATCTATCATCACTCATGTCTCTCCTTTCTCCCACTTTTCTGCCTTTCCCCGGTTATTTTCTATTTCTCTATCCATCACACACACAGAAACAGACACACCTCCCTCTCCCTCTAGTTATAGTCATGGTATGTGTCTAAGTGTGCATGTCCCACACAGTGGGGGGTGGGAGTGTGGGGGGGGGGGGTTGTTGGTTCAGTGGGTGACTGACAAGACCTGCTCTGCTCTTCTCTGACCCCGTTCAGACCCC
>VOQJ01021333.1:12547-22792 GCA_015052665.1 Apistogramma diplotaenia | reverse complement strand
CCCAACTCCCCCCCCCCCCCCCCCCCACATGCCCGTCTCCATTTATCCACTCATCCAGGCAATGATCTATCCATACAGTCATCCAACTACCCATTGAAACGTTCCCCCCTGCTGAGTCCCCCCCTCTCTGCACTTCACAACCATCTGTTTCTATGAATAAAAATCACCGGGGATAGACTGTCACCAAATCTGTTTTTCCTTTTCAAATCCGGCTTCAACTTTCCAAACAACAATTTTTCAAGAGCCTTCCCTTGCGTGCCTTATACAACTATAAATCACGGATATCCGAGCTTCACTCAAACCATCCAATCTAAACAGTTATTCATCCACACACCAACTCACAAGTGATTAAAAGTATCAGTTTTTTTGCAGCAATCATTGTCCCTCTGTACTTCCCCGTGTACCTTCATGGCAACTGTGTCTTTGACAAGCACAGATCTCAGCTGTCCATTGAGCTCAAAAAAGACCTCTCTCTGCCCGGCCTTGTTCAGGTCACCCAGTGCCAAGGCCTTGATGTGGAGGATCTTCCCTCTCTCCAGCTCCACCTGAAATACAACAGTGGGACAATGGATGAAAAGCAAAGGGAGAGGAGGGCACGGTGTCAAGGGGGAAGTGATGGAAATCAGATTATAAAACTAAAACCTCACACATGGATACTCTGCTCACAAGTCCAGCTGAAGCAATAAAGCAGAGTGCAGAGCCTGCTGGAATAGGAGCGAGACGATATTTCCTCTTCTTCCTCAGCTCTTACTGACTTCAGAGTGAGCCGAGGGTTTCCATCAGCTTCAAACAGCAGTGCGATCCTATGTTTCTACACTGTTCATGTCCCAACATCAAGTTCATTTCCTGTCTCCATTTCACCTCGGTGCTTTTTAGTTTTACCTACATGTGTGAAGTCTGTGTGAGAGCCTCTGTTTGCAGGCAGCAGCTTCTATGGCTAATGATGCGTTTGTGTGCGTGTTTTGGCAGTGCTGAGGTTAAACCACTACATATCTCTATCTACAGTATACACAAGTGCCAACCACTCAGACCAGGGGCTGTGGATTAATACTGCTTTTAACATTATAGCGTAATGCTGTGGAGAAAAAAAAAAAAAAGAGGCTTATGCAAATTTCTTAATCACAGCCTAAAACATGCTTCAACATTTTTCTTGATCAGCAATTTAGATTTGAAATTCCTGCTTTCTGCCATCACTTTCAGAGTCAGTCTGCGTGTTGGTTCACACGGCAGTCAGTGTCCCTTCAAATGAGCTGCACACTCACGAGAACGCTGTGAGCAGGCAAATGTTCCCATTTAGTTTACAAAAACGTTTCAGTCAATATTTTTGAACTCATCTATAACAACCGAAGCAAATATCAATAATTACATCAACTGCCCGTGTCATTTTGAGAATGGAGGACTGTGTATAAGCATGTTAATGCAGCAGTTTCAGCAAAACTCCTCTAGGACTGTGCTGGTGTTCAGAGGCAAGATTACAAAAATGCTTATGGACTAGTATATATTCTAGCTTTGGTCCAGGGAACCCTCGTATCATGACTCCACCTGCTGAGTCATACAGGTGAGCTCCACTCTGCTCTTTTGGGACTTGAATAGCTTGAATCGTGCTTCAGCAAGATTTCTACTGCAATATAATCCTTCTGCACATTAAACACATGTCAAACATGCCTGTTGTAGAATAAATTTAGGAGACATTTTTGCATCTGTCACTGAAAATGAATTATGAGCTAATACTGTGGTAAACAATTACTATGAATCACACTTGTGTGTGTGTGTGTGTGTGTGTGTGTTGACTCATAAGATTAACTGAACCCGTTAAACACAATCAAAAAATGTGAGTGGCTCACAAATGAGTAGTTAGATTTTTTAAAATAAAAAAACCTGATTGTAACCTGTCCCTTTTCTCCCTTCAGGCTCCTGGGTGGGTGTCAGCCTGCCTCCACAGCAGTACGAGGAGAGGAGAAAACAATTTGCTGCTGCTGACCGAGATCACAACTCTGTGTGTTTCCATATTGGCTAAAAATTCATGTTTTGGGAGCAATGCAGAAAATGCATTTGCCCTCTAAGGCCTGTTACAACACAGAAATCCAGGCAGCAGAATGATCATCAGAGAAATAAAGACAAAGGCTGGAGAGTGACACAGACGAGACAGCAGGCAACAGGATGTGAAAATGCTGTCTTCACTACAGCTGTTAGCGCTGTTGCTAGCTACCTGTAAGTGTGTCTTAAGACAGACGTGGCTCATCTCTGTGAACCAACACACCTCCTTATATCCATTCCGGTCAGGCCTGCTTTTTGTCTTGCAGGTCTTCCCCTCAAAACACCAGCTGGTCCACTTCTTCATTTATCTCACATCTCTCATCTCACCGTCTGGAAACTCATCCCCCCCCCGTCTTTCTATTTGTCCGTCTTTCTCTCTCTGGCTTTCAATCTCGCTCTTTGTCAGTCCTCCCATGTGTCGCAGCTTTCTATTCTGTATTGTTATTTTTGCTACCTATTTCTGGGACCACTATGACTCATGCCATTATTAATTTCCATCATTTGCCTCTCCCCGTGTCTCTTATCTGCCGTCGAGCTCCCTGCCTCTCTTACGCTGTGTTTATGCTTCCCTTCTTCTCAGCCTTTACACCGGCATGCTTTCCGTTCCCCACACTGCCATCCGAGCTTCTGAGTCTACATTGATATTCCAAAGTAAACCTCGGTGCAAAGACAAAAATATACGTTGCTGCAGTATTGATCTTAATTTTATGATGTCTCTCTTTCACTGGGTGCTCCGACTCGTCATCTACCTCCCTCTCTGTATATCCTAAACCTCTCTTTGCAAGCCTTGGCCTTCTGTATTTCTTTCCTAATGTTCTTTCACACTAAACTCTGTAGCTGAAGCTTGTTTTGTTGTTGGGCCTTTGACAGCACTTTGCAAAAAAAAGCAACTATCTAACCTTTTCAATGTGTGTGGCTTCTACACTACATCTCCTCTCAGGTGCTCCCATATAAAAACAGTAGCTGCATATATGAAGACACACAATTTATGTATGTCATGAAGATTTGGTTGGATATTTGCATTTATACCCAACTATAAAATCCAACACTTCTGCGCTCCGTGTGTACCCGTCACCTTTGTTGCATAATTCTCTCCACATTACACCTCTCCTATTGTTTAACATCTGTTAACCACCTACAAATCCTCAGAACTGAAGTTGGTTCTTTTTAATTGGCATGCTGACTTTTCTCGAATTTACAGCAACACTCAGGAGCTGTTTGGAATTGCTGTGTATCATGGTACTTGGACACGGTGACAGGTGATTACCAAACTGAATGAACACAGAAGTGGCTCTGTGTGTGTGTGTGTGTGTGTGCATACTTCACTCAAGAGTACAAAATAAACTAATTATTTTAGGCAGCAATTGTGGCACAATATTCACGGCACAGCCAGAGAAAATTTTGAAAGATCTCTAATCATCAAGTCGCAGTAAAGACGAGTGCAACAAGTTCATCATAAAAACAGAGACTTATTAAATGAATACTCGGTCACTTAACGGCCTCAGATAGACTACATTAATGTCAAGTCAATAAAACTCTATCACCCCAAACCCTCACACTCAGCTGCCTCCTGCTCTGCTTTCTTAGTAATATACTTGCGTCCCTCGTGCATCATGAATCTACTCAGCGACACTGTTCTCATCTACGCGGGGCCACACACACACACACACACACACACACACACACTCAGCCGCTTTAACTGCTTAGCCATTTTTAGTTATGATATCTGAGTTAAACAAGTTGCACTTAACGTTTAACACGGCGTCTTTGATATGACTTTATTAATGACTCATGTCGCCTGTGACAGTAATGAGATTACGTGTCGGTGTCTGTGCACATTAGCAGCGATGGTCGGTAAATAAATGACTCCGTGTTTGTGAAAATCTGTGTTTATATTTCTGTCAAATGTGATTAATGGCAGTCTGAGTCATCAGCACATGCCAGATACAACGTAAGGCAACGTATCGCCCCGCCTCTTTTCAGTGCTGCGTGCACGTGTGGGTGAATGACGCCTATGGAGAGAGAAGTAACCCATGAAGCCATGTGTGTGCGTGCATTTGTGTGTGCGTACACTTGAAGAAGGCAGATGTTTGTTCGCAGTGGTCATTTATTTTATAAAAGAGGGATGTGCACGTAAATGTCCAGCTTAACAGGAATCAGAAGGCTAAGACAACCTCAGTGATACCCAAAAGAAATGATAGCGCACTGAAAAGAAGAAAAATCTGGTTACAATATTTCAGGCTGTGCCCTATTATATTCAGAACAGAGATCTTTGAGGCTCACTTTTCATTCTTGGGTAAGCTTGATGTGAAGTGCGAAACAATAAAACACAGCGAAGGGCTTTATATCCGATTCCCACAATATCAACTGCTGCAGGCTTTAGGGTCTAGCGCAGAGCTCTAAAAGATGTGTTGGTTAAATCTGTTTTGATCAAGACTTTCCGTGTCTTCTACAGACTATCTGCCGAAAGCTCATAAACACTGTCAGTTACAAAAACACAGTTAATAATGCAGCTGCACTGCAAAAGTCATGCGTTCTGACAGCTATCAGCCTGGATTTGCCAGCAGCACCTACGAAACTCGACTTAAAAACTACCCATCTTCTTTCTCCTGGGGTTTTCTCTGCTTTAACAGAACTTATCGTAATTCTACAAAACCAGTGCAAACACCAGCTGGTTACCGTCACAACCGGACACGAGGCTACTGCACATCCCTTTGGCTGCGGTCAGTCAAATGCAGCATTTGATTAAGCCAGAAGCAATACATGTAAACACTGTCAATACCAGCAATTTAAAACTAGTCAAACACTGGAGACCTTCACCAGGGAATTTCAGCTAAAATATAAACATAGTCCTTTGTTTTAAACAGTTTGTAAAGTGCAATATGGAAGCCTGCGCTTAAGGGAGCATCATCAGTAACGCTGAAATGGGTACTCCATGAGAAAGCTGAGATCAGTCATTCTACTCTTTTAGCCTTCGTCAGGTGACTCACGCCACTTTTTTGACATGTTTTCATTCCGTGGTTTGCTTCGGATCTGCTCTGATGGAAGTACTCATCGCCGTGACAGCAGGGGTCAGGGGTGGGGTGGTTTCTGTGGCAAAGGCTGAAGATCCAAAAGCGGGGGCAGCGCTGATGTCGGTTAAGTGTGTAAATAATAGACACTTAGACGGTGAAAATGCAAAGTAAATCACAGGAACCTAAGATGGGACGCACATTACGTGCTTTCAGTTTAAGGGCGTGACAGCAAGAAATATCTATTTCAATGAAAGCAGAGCCAATATGGCCACAGGCAAGGCTGAACACTGATATATATTTTCTGCTTTTGCTTCTCCAGAACTGCAGATTGTTGGTTTAGTAATTTTTTTTGAAGAATATTGCCGTTATTCAAGCCAACTATTCTCAAAAGGTGCTGCATAACGTATCCCAAACTGCTGATTCAAAGCAAATAATTATATGCTCCAGCTGCTTAGGCTTAATCAAATACTTGATACTTTATTCTGAGCTGTGGTTAGGGGTCTGAGTATGGGTCCCCTTCCAGATTTTTAACTTCAAATGATGGGCGGATGGGGGTGGGGCTGAGAGTCTTTAGGGTCGATACTAAATTAGCACAGTGCATTTTCCTAATAATACAGCAGGAGGGTAGTAGTGCTTCCTATGTGTCTGGTAATATGAAAATCAATTAACAGCAGCCTGGAAACATTTTTGCTGCACTGAAATGAAGCAGTAATTAAACACGGGTGCCTTTCATTGCTCTGAATCACTGTCAGCTGAATCTGTGTGTGGTAGTCATGCTGAGAGAATGAGAGAGACTTTCTGAAAGAAAGAAAAGGATGCAGGAGGAACAGATGATTTATAATGCATGAAGGCTGTTCGCAGTATACTGGAATTTTAATACTCATCAAAAGAGGAGCTGGACGAGTTTGAGTATAGACAAGAAGCCTTATGAAAACTGAAGAAATATGTACTGTATAGAGACGATTCAATTAACATATGAAAACAAAATACTGATGATGTATAAAAGCTGAGGGGAATAACTGATTACACAACTGAGCCTGCAACAGATTAGCACGCACTTTCAAGGCAAGCCGTCACAAAATGCAAATTACTTTCAAAAAGTGGATTCTAAGTGTGGAACACAAACAACAACAAAACCACGCCCATAGTTCTAAACATGAATACTACTGAAATGAAACTACATGTAACAAAAACAGCAGCGTGAGGCTGTACACGTGACTTCCATAAGAGACCTGGAGGGTTTGTTCTGTTCACAAAAGTAGTTCATTACATTGTTTAACAATTTAAAGGTTTTCATGGTTGCATTTTAAGATGATATACTACTTATAGAATGAAATAGGTTTTCCATAAAAAAGGAAAAAGAGGTTTAAGGATCTATGAACTGATGACAAACTGCAGCTCATTCTCTCTCAGTGCAGATTCTTAAGGTTTCAGTAGCTATATCAAATTTGCTTGAAATTTGTCCTCTCAGGCCCCATGAAAGCAGCCATAATGAAGCACATGTATCTTTTTTTTTTTTTTTAATTATGTATCCTGTATGTTGCATGCTTGCACTGCCAGCAGGGGGAAACTCCTCCAGCTACAAAGAGAAATTTAACTGTATAGAAGTTTATGAAAAACTAGTTCACACTTGCTTTATATCATTTTGGACTTCAGGAATTCCTAATTTGTATAATGTTTTAATTTCAGAAATCAGACAAAGCAGAGAACGCAGTGAGGCTTTCTTGTGATGGAAAAATCGCTACCATATTAGTATGCAGGGTCCTCGGTCTCACAGGTGCACCACACCTGTGACAGCACTTGTCTTGTTTCTAAAGATCAAGATGGTGCCAAACTCTAAGCTTGTCCGTCTTTTATTTACAGTCTATGGCAACAAAATGTTAACTGCTGTAGAAACTTCAATTTATCAAGGTGACTAAAATCCAGGTCTGTTATGTATCCTGATGTGATTTTAAACAGCACAAGGTTAATATTTAGTGATGTAACTGCAGTTTTACTCATGTTAAAGAACAAAAACATACAAAGAGCTTTGAGTCTTAATCCACACTGGAAGCTTTTCCTTAAAATAAACAACATAGACAAAACAACTTGACAAGGTCACTACAGAGCTGTAGCTAAAAAAAGTCACAGGCATCATCCCTGCTCTGCCTCACCTCCCGTTTACCCGTTTTGTTCTGCTGCCATCTGGTCAGAGGTGCACGCTCCTTTTGGGCATCACTGCTCTCACTGCACACCAGACTCATTACAACTGCATCTCTTCATCCAGACTGTGAAGCGGCACATCTCTCTACTCTGAATCCATTATTACTCTGCATGTGATGTTAGTTTTGTTTGTATCCAAGCGAGTTTTGGCTCTAGGGTCAAATAAATCTGAGCTCTAATACAACACTTTCTGTATTCTGCAATATTGAGTCATTGCTCTTTCTACGCAATCAAGTATTAAACAGATTTATATTACTAAGCCTGCATGCTGTTATTGTGAAGAAACTCATTTCCATATGCTCGTGTAAAATTAGATTTTACTTGATAAGATTTTTGAGAAAAAACAAAACAAAACAAAGGTTACCTAGCAGCCTTTTATTATGGGATGAGATGGCTGGGTAACAGACTAACAAAATCTGAGAAAGCAGAGTTTCTTTGATCAGACGTGTGATTGAGACATTTGTAGCAAAGGTTCCTGTCGGTACCTCCACCCCTCTGTTTGGAATTTGCTCTTCAATCTCAATTTCAACATCATTTTAGCCTCCGTTTTGGTCATCAAAGTGCCTGCTGCGATCGTTCCAATACCAAAAACACCCAAAAAAACAAACCATGTTCCTTAAATGTGCCATCTCCTATTCAGACAGAAGTGCTCAATAAGCACAGCAGAGACCTTAAAATTATTTCTGCTGCCTGAACATTTATGCATATTTAAGGCAATAATCCAGCCTGCTGATTCTACTTATGTAACATTAGGAAAGTGACAGAAACTAGTTTACAACTTAGGTGTCAATATTCCCACGGAGCCCTTTAGCTTGAGATTTTGTGGGTTTATGTTGCACGACAGCCGGTGATTACCTGCACTCACCACAACAATGCTACACTGTTGTGCCTCCCTCAGTGTATTTGCATGCAAAACGATTAAACTCGTGCATTTCCTGTCTCCTGCTGGAGAATAAACGAGCAGTATAATCTTTATACTGTGAGTCAGTAACTGTTACGTTTTGGGCCTGAGATATCGCCCTTAGTGGTTTTCAATAGCTTCCTCTCAAACATCATACAACAAAATTAATCTGTTTTTTCAGCTGCAGGAAGGCCAAACTGAAGGCCGGGGGATCAGAAATGCTGTTTGTTGCTCCCTTGATAAATTGTTAATATCTCTGTCCTCCCACTGTGTTATCAGCACTTCACCGTGACTCCGCACCAAACTGAATCAAACCTCAGCCATCCGCAGTGACGCAGAGATCATTTCCTGCAGATAATGTCTTTTCTTTATTAAACTGTTATTACACCAGAGTTAATTAAAAATAAAAGTGGGCCATTAAAGGAATTAAGATTAAATGTATTATGATATAATTAGTGACACTTAACAACAAATACACTCGGCGCTGAATCTAACATCCATTAATTTGCACAATTTCCTTAAAAAAAAAAAAGCAGAACAGCACAAATGCACAGTAACAGAGCGACACATTTTTATATGCTCAGGTCATTTCCGAATTCAGCAAAAGGCAGGAATTATGATAACGCTATAAATAATGGCTGGAAAAAATTATCTTGGGTATCGTTGACAATCCAAGATCCCACAAATGCTCCATGAGTGCTAAAATCCTGCTCCCATGGATGTCTGTGTGTTTGCATGTCCACATGGTGTTTTATGCATGTTGAGATATTCTGCAAAAACAATATCTATGGACGTGTTTGACTACGTGATTCTAAATACAGTAAATTTTAAAATTAAACAAATAAACAGGTCTGTGTGACTTACCTCAAACTCTTCTGCAATCTTGGGTCCATCCAGAAACAGCCTGGTGCTGAGACAATCCACTGGGCCAAAGTTGGCTGAAAGAGAGACATTGACAAACCATTTTGGTTAAAAGCAGTCCTGAATCCAGGTGACAGTTCTTTGTACATCACTTCAAAGCTCTGTGATCAGATCTGGTTTATTTGCTTCTTCAAAGCCACAGGAGAATTAGATTAGCCAAGCCGCATTTAGTCATCCAAGATGAGAGCATGCTCTTGTGGTCATTCAAGTAAGAGCCGTATTGATGCTGGAAACCACGATCAGCAAATCCACGAGAAACAGGGATGGAACAAAGCACCACGACAAGAGCTGCTGCTTTTAAGGGCTGCAAGAAATTTGCTGAGATAACTCACAGTGAAGGTGAAACCACAAAAGCAGCAAGAACAAGAAAGAAGGGGTGCTTAAAAACTGCTGAATGAAAATATGAAAGAAACAAAACCCTCTTTATGCTCTCTGCCAAGGCTCAAAGTCACTCACAAGGAAACAGCACAGCAAGAACATGAGAACACCTCCACTTCCCTTTTAAACTATTTTCCTGCCAACTTGTCAGTTAACAGGTCAGCGGAACAATCATCTGGTTTTAGGACGTGATGAATGCAGGATCTCAGTGCGTGCATGTCACAGGTCTCTCGTAATTTCATTTTATTCCAAAGTGCTGAGGGACAGTGGGAGGAAATCACAGTTTTTAACCCTGGTGTTATCAAATTAGCCACACAGACACACACACGATTCTCTCCAGCGTGAAGAAAAAGTAAAAATCAGAATGGATGCTCTCCAGGAAGAATCCACATTAAACATCTTAAAGACCCAACACTAAAGCTAACAATGCTAACTCCTCCACAAATAATTCAATCCAGGTTAATCCAGGCAACGGCTTCAAGCTTCCAGCTACATCTGATCCACATGTAACCTTTACTGTTAAATTTGCTACATTGGTCTGTTCTTGCTCCGAGCGCTCGTCTTTGACTAGGATTTCTCTCCTCAAACGCAGCATAAAAACATTTGTACCAAATGGTTCAACTTCATGCTCAGTGTTCCTGACCCAAGTTTGGCTGGTGCCAATTTCAAGCCCCAATAACAACAAATGAGAATGACAGAGACCACAGAGCTCGACCGGTTTAATAAAACCGATGCAATTTGATTAAACAACATTTCAGCCACTTAAATTACATAAACAGGAAAAAGTCAATC
>VOQJ01021332.1:59392-71163 GCA_015052665.1 Apistogramma diplotaenia | reverse complement strand
TGAATTTCTTCAGTTGCCGCAGGAGGTACATCCTCTGCTGGGCCTTCTTCATGACAGAGGTGATGGTGGGCTCCCACTTGAGGTCCTGGGTGATGGTGGTTCCCAGGAAGCAGAATGAGTCCACTGTGGTGATGGGGGTGTCAGCTAGGGTGATGGATGGTAGAGGGGCTGTGTGCTTCCTAAAGTCCACAATAATCTCTGCTGTCTTCTGCACACCAGGTTGTTGTGGCTGCACCAGGTCACCAGACGCTCGACCTCCATCCTGTAGGCAGACTCATCCCCGTCTGAGATGAGTCCGATGAGAGTGGTGTCGTCTGCAAACTTAATAAGCTTGACGGACTGGTGATCTGAGGTGCAGCAGTTGGTGTACAGGGAGAAGAGTAGAGGAGAGAGTACACAGCCTTGAGGAGTGCCAGTGCTGATGGTCCGGGAGCCCGAGACATTCTTCCCCAGCCTTACGTGCTGCTTCCTGTCCGTCAGGAAGTCGGTGATCCACCTGCAGATGGGATCAGGCACGTTCATCTGGGAGAGCTTGTCTTGGAGCAGGTCTGGTTGGATGGAAACAGAGCTAAGGTCCACAAACAAAATCCCGGCGTAGGTTCCTGGATTTTGTTTAATGATAAATAAATAGCATCAACCATTAATGACAGGTCTTTGGGGGATTTTTTGATCACTAGAATAACTTACCAACTTATTTTCAAACTTCATGGAGGAATATGTCCGTCACTTGTCAGATCGAAGGGATTCAACTGAGAGAGAAAATAGATGTGACAGCAGCTTTTAATGGGCAAAAACCTTTAACCTTGTGCATAGTTTCTTCAAACTCATTCTCACATAATTAATTACGCCACAACACACTGTAGTTGAAACCACATCCTTGTACTGTCCAGAAGCTGTGTTGGCTTATTAATGTTGAGCCTGCACAATTTTTAGTTGATTTTTGCTTTTTTTATCCAGGTTTCCACATATAGTTGTCAGATTTCCTTCTCTTTATCACTAGTGTATTTTCTTTAACACCCTGTGAACATTACATCATCCATCAGTGCTTTTTATGTTTTTACAAATGTGTAAAAAAATGTGTAAAATTAAAATTTATAAAACAATTCGTTTACACCTGCTTTGCTGATGGATCTGTAGGAATATGTTTCCAGAAGGAGATTTCTGTGCACACTCATTCTACCATCCTTTCATAAGCCAGCATTTACCCACAGCCAATGTCTGATGCTGACTTTTTACTTAGGTCATGTGGTATAACACTTAAGATGTCCCAACTTTCTCCCCCTGCTTCTCAACCATCCATGTTTTATGGGGTGACTGCAGGAGAAAGAAGGAGGGCTTTCCCCTCTGTCTTACACCCCTCCTTTGAAAACATGTGGCCTGGGAATAATTGGGTTACAACTGCAGCAGTCCAACAAGTTGGCCTTGATTTGGAGAATGACTCCATTTACTTTTGTCTGACTGCCTGCTGCTCCCACAGCTGCAGCTTTTATCCTCTATTCAGGATCAGGATTTTACTGTATGGGTCTGGCAGACAGCCAGATGAGAAAGTGGAACACAATATGGGCATTGGTATAGTAACCCACATACAGGGGATGAGGTGGCAGAAATATATATATATATGCCTATCAACATTACGTAAGAGTTTTTTTTCACTTTATATATGTATATACATGTATATATACAGTGTGTTGTGGCGTATATATACTGTGTATATATATATATATATATATATTTCTGCCACCTCATCCCCTGTATGTGGGATGATAGTAACCCCTGTATGTAGGTTATTATACCAATTTTCTTTCATAAAATGTGAAAAAAAACATTATATGATTTAAAATTTTCAAATAACATATAAATATTAAAGATCCACTGGAGTCCCAGAAGATCTTGCAAAGAGAGTATTCTAATAGTTGCCTACGCCCAAATTTTTAGAAGGTGATCAGCATCACACTAGATTTAAACATGAAGAGTTAGATTACAAATTAGTCTCATTTAACAGTTCATGATTCAAAAAGAAAAACAACTCATAAGTGTCTTCATGACGGCGAGAGAAAACATTCATTAGTAACATGTCCTGTCTGCTGTTTGAAACAATAGCTGATGCATTAGTTAACTTTCCCTGCGGGGCACTGAAAAGGAAAGGTGTTATTTTGTTTTCATGGTAACCTAGCAACAAACCCTGCCTGCTGATTGGATCATCCCACATAGAGGCCATCAGAGGTCAAAGTGCAGCAACTGGTCACCAGATATGGTTGTGTTCTTTTCTGCATGTCTCATACCACAGTTTTGAACCTTATGAACCAAGGTTGTGGCAAAAGGTTTCCTCGTGCCATCTGTCTTCCTTATCAGAAACCTTTCCACGAGTCAAAACCGGCCAAACCTTTTCCAATCCTCCTCCCATTTCCCATGTGGAGCTCAGTAGCTCTTGGTTTCTTTTCAGCTGGGAATAGGATACAGGAGGGCCAAGGTCTCTGAGCACTGTAATTAATGTGAGCTCATTCATTTTTTGGAATAAGCAGCAGCCGGGCGGCTTGATTTCAGCCAAATTCTCAGGGTCAGTCAAACAATGAAGGTGCTTATCGCCAAACAAAGCCTCCTTAGTTAATGAAGAAAGTATACAGAGTGACACGCCCATCGAACAGCTAATTCAAGATTCAAATCAGAGAAATAAGTGAATTAAATGAACAATAAAAACATCCTCAAAATCCACCTCTTAAAGCAAAATCAAGCAAATTCTGAAATGAAGCTGTCATTAAGCTCTGTTTGTCCGAACACTGCAGAGCTTTGCAGCTTTTGATAGCTTTTCATGGTCACTGCCCATCCTGAATAGCAAATGAATAAATTGGTGAAATAAGCATTCATGCCGGTGTGGAACACAATAAATCCAGTGTAATCTCGGTCCAAAAAGGGAACCACTTTAGCGCACAGGCAGACCCTTCCGGAAAGTATTGTGTCATCTGGGATTTCACAGTAATGAAGCAGTGAATGAGCACATGCTCAGAAGGCCAAACGGGTAAGCCCACACAAGCACAGCACATGTACAAATTCAAAAAATAAATACAGGGAAAAACACATGTACATGTTTACATACATGCATGATGTGTTTGTGTAAGTAAATACGTATGTGTATAGTTCTCTGTTCTCTTGTATACTTTGACCTCCCAGCAGCGCACATGCATGCACGCAAACATACATACACACTTCTTTTATGCTCCCGTCCAAGGAAACTATGGAAATGCCGAGCAAACAAGTGTTCTCATTTCACTGGCAGGCAGCTCGTTGGCTTGTTTCTGCACAAAGTTGCTGTGTCAGATGTGTGAAGGGACATCGTACGAGCCCAACTCAACCAATAAACTTCACCATGGATGGCAAGGTAACCTAGACCGATCCACTTACCCTGGAGGTAGCTGTGGGGTGATTTGTATGTCGGTCAAGATAAGTGGTTAACTGCAGTCAAGCATTAAGCTTAAGTGTTTTTGTGATCTAACGTGGTTATTTTCCTTAAGACCCTTCCAGTGCATGTTAGTGGGGTTGTTGAATAATAGCAATGCATGTGCTTGCAATTAAGTGCATATCTGAGCTGGGCAGAGTTGATCTCTCACATGCTATGTTGTGCCTAAGAGCCACAGAGTTAAATTTTCATACTTTGTTGTCTAATTTTAGCTGCTCTCTGTATAACAGCGCAAAAATCACAACATTTTTTTTGGTGGTGGTGGGGGGGGGGCTATTCAATGAATTTTTATTCCTGTTATGGTTGTCATGTTGTTTTTGGTTATATAAGATGACTTGAGGCAAAGCTTGACATGATGATTGTGGATGACAAACGTGGCGGTGTAACAATTAGGGTTTAATTCTCAGTAATGGGACTAATGTTGGCTTTTAGTAAACAGCATGGTCTTGAAATTACTACTTTTTGTATGTTTTTTTCCCCTTTGACTGCTGCAGATGGTCACATCTACTGTAAACCTTTGGGTGTGAGCTGTACCCCACATTAAAAAAGGACTGGAAAAAACTCTGGGATGCAAACCAAACCCCACAAACCTGAGCTGGTTGAGCATCTAAGAAAATGGATGGATTAATGGGCTCCTGTGACTCCTGTTTTTGTCCAGATTTACATGTTAATTCATTTTAATCTAGTTAAAAGGAAAATTGGGCTGTTTTTCAGACACACAATTTAACATCCTTCTGTTTCAGTCACGAGCAGGACGTAGAGTGGTAACAGATGTAGCACGCTCGAGTGGACAGAAAGCAAAATCCATCAGCTTTAGAAATTCAAGAGTCCAACTGGGGACACCAGCAGGTGAACAGAGGCCTTGCAGACTGAATGCCAATCTTGAAGTGGTTTGGATGCTTTTGGAAAAGCTTCTGTAGAGCTACAATTTATTCTTTACACAAGTGTGCTGCCCCTCTGCTTACTTTAATGGATACTGCTTTATCCAATAACTGGAGTTAGTTCAAGAGGTTCGACGCATAAATCTTCCCCCCGGGGTAATGTAAAGCTTTATGTATGAATCAGCTTTTGAAGTGAATATGACTTGAAAAGAAAAGACAGCAATATGCGGCGAGTTTCTGCTCTTCTTCTTCAGGGAATCGATCGGTCAGCAGAGCGAGTCGACGCACCTGGACGGCAGATTTTCTTCCCATTCATACTCAAAACATTTATAACCAGCAATATGACTATAGCTGACTGACAGTAAAACTTTGTACCACTTTCATGGTAGGCATTATTGTTGGAACTGTACACTTTAATACACCTGCTTTTTTTGAAGGATTATTCATACGTATGCAGTCTTTTTGGGTGTTTCTGCAGCGTGTATGTTTGGTTAAAGTTCTACTGATCCATTACCTGTGAGCCCTTGCAACCACGCCTAACCTTTTGTACTCTTTCTTTATCTTATATCACATCTATAATCGTTCTGAGAAGAGTGCCACATGAACCCTCCGCTCATTACAGCCATTGTGCATTCACTGGAGCCTTTCTCCACGGATCATTCAATTTGTGCTTCCTTCAAGATATCTCTCTTGTCTGTGTGGGATGACCTGTAAATAACATTTAGATGAGGTAACTCTAAACCTCTTCCCCTGAAACTAATCAATATTAATGAAATTCTTTTGCCTGGGCGACTGCCAGCTCCTCAGGGCAGGGCCCACAATGGCAATGCAGAGATAGCTGGAAAACCTGGTGATCCTTACTGTTTCGCTCAAAGACTCCTTTAGTCATTTCAGGTAACATATGAGGTTAAAATATGTCTTTATCGTTGTTTTATCATAATGCAAATGAGAAAGCTCTGTTAGTTAATTAGTTCCATTTTTCCTTTATCTTTCTGTGAGTCTCGTACGCTTTATTCCGAGCAGGATAATCGAGTTCCACACTGCAAATCTTAATTTAATGTGCTGAACTGAACTGGAAGTCTAGCATGAAATATTCACTCTTGAATGCACATGAATCAAACTCTGTGGCAAGTTTGAGTCATGAGTCTGAATGTGGGGATGAGCTCATGTTTGTTAGCGACATGGTCTAACTCCTTGGCTTCATCAAGGCAGTCTGCAGAAAACCTCTGCACATCTGTGGATCTATCAAACATTATGTCATATTAACACAACTATAATTACACAATCCCTTTCATTTGCATCGGAATGGAGCAAACTCGGTGTGTGGGAGTGGGTGGTTTCGGAGTTTCTCAGTGTCTTTCTTTAATGAGATGTTCATATTGTGGGCTGTAGCTGTGAAAAGCCTTTCTTCGGTCAGAAAGAAGGTCTGGAGAAAAAAAAAAAAGTCGAATCGGACCGATGACATTGTTTATTAGTCTTACAGAAGAGTTACACACCTTGTATCTGCTTCCTGTTTTTGTTCCTTTTATTGCCCAGCCAAACTATTTCCACCTGTGTTGTTTGCCAGTCGCCCTTGAGTGCGTTATAATGTTGTTTTCTTCTGTTTCATCGAAGCATGCCTCTGCCCCTGACATCTGACTTACTGGCTTTTCCTTTCAGCTTCGTGCAGCATTCTTTTGTTCATACTTTTTGTTTGTAAATTTCTTTCTTGAATCTCAAGAGTCAGATTCTCAGATTTGGGTCCAAAAAGGAAACCTCTGACTCCTGATTGCTTTCTGTCTAACATTCGCACTCTCACGAACGTATCAGTGAGGAACTTGGGGGTTCAATATCTTGCCCAGGGACACTTTGGCATGCAGACTGGAGCTGTCAGAGACTGAACCGCCAATTTTCTGACCAGTATCTCCTGAGCTACAGCCACCCGATCTGTGACCTGAAAGTCTCGGGCTTCTGTCTTTGTCTGCTTATCACAGAGGGACAAAAGACGCAGTGCCACAGCAAGTGTGGCAAGTAGCCAAAAGATTAAACTAATAGCTTCCTATACAACTCCCCAGTTAAGCTATCAATTGTTTCGTGCATTTTTTAAAACTATGTCAGCTATGAGATGGACACAATCTTGACTTTTGCTTTTTGTGTGATTCATACTTCATGAACAAAGCCAGCAATCCAAACTCGGGATGAACCCACCTCTGTCAGTCTCACTGACAAAATTATGATTCTCTTTGCTCTGTACTTATCCTTACATGATTGCACCTCAAGCCCAGTTGATTCAGGAGAACCAGACCGAGTTGTTTACGAAAATAAAAGCCTTCTTTCACTCCCATTTCTTGGAAGGATGAAAAACACAAAGGGGAGAGGCTGTGAAAAGTGCAAATAATGTGAGAAAAAGCTGGCACCCATCATACTATATCTGGCACTCGCAGGATCTACAGTATAACACAAAGCCAAGTGGTGTGAAACTTTATATGAAGCCACTGAAACATGTAGCACGTTCTTGTCAGGGCAACGAACAGAATCAGAGATGTTAAAGAAAGGTGTGGGAAATTAAGAGGAGCAAAGGAGTGTCCAGAGGCCAGGACGAGAGAAGAGAAGCAGGTGAAAGCGTGAAATCAGTTTACATTTAAATGTTTCGCTCAGATTATTTTCAACATACTAAAAAAAAGGTGTGTGTAGCCACCATGACATCACCCGTTGGTTTGTGAAGCAACCAATGGGTGCGTTCCCTGAGTGTCTTCAATTAAGACCCGTGACAGGAGTGAATTGATAACATAATAACGCAATAGCAAGTTTTATTACAGTGTTTTTTGTTTCTTTGTCAAAAGAAAATATGACCTATTTTCTTTGATGGTGTTATTTGAAGTCTTATCTTTAAACCGATTTACACTATTTGGTATTCACAATCTGGGTTTATTATTTTCTTTTATGCCCCCACTTTCTTAACCAATTGTCAAATCCAAGATTATGGTGGGTTGAGGCTTATCCCAGCTGGCATAATGCCAGCGGCCGAGCGCAGCCTGGACAGGTCACCAGCCTATCACAGGGCTAATGCAGACAGTCAGTCACACCAACACACCCAGTTTTAGCAAACTCAATTAGTGTGGCATGCATGTCTTTTGCAAAGATGGTTTCAGCTTAGTTTCATTGATAAGCAAAAGTCAGAAGCTAAAATCCTCACATCTGATGTAAAAAAGAACTCTCTTTTAATGAGGAATAACTCCTGGTGCAGATGTTGAGCCACTGCTTCCATCTGTCATCAAATTACCTCATCCAGATTCAGGTTTTGGTGAGAGTGTCTAAAATATGGCGCCATCTGTTTGCTTTTTGTATTCAATTTGATTTAAACAGACTTGAGGGGGCAGATATGTGTTGCACATGTCTGAAAAACCAAAAGATCTTCTAAGTAAAGCCCTCTTGGCAACTGCATGGCGGCTACTCTGACCATTTATATTCTTCAGAATAAACAAAATACCTCACAGGATATTCATTACATGTAGCATATGGCCTGTATATCTTTAACATCATGAATAAATATTGGTCAATTTTTGAATCTGTCTTTGAATGTCATCTTATGTCATGTGTTTGTGCAACACTGTGGATTCTGTTACCGTCCGGCCAAACCTTTAGATACAAATGACGTGCTGTTGACACAGTTTCCAAGCACTTTATGCTTCTTGACAGCAAAATTAATTTGTCTTTTTTGTTTTGTTTAAAATCGAAGTGTTAGCTCAGTTCAGTATAAGTAGTTCGGTTCAGGGTGAGGTGACATAAGATTAGTCAAACAAACTTAAGTAGCTGCAAGTTGACTGTGATTCACAAATGACAAAACTTGACACGTTTAATCTGTTTGGTTTAAAATAAGAGACGTCAATAAGACAAAAGTTCGAAAGTGAAGCATGCATTAACTGGCCCATCGCATTCCACCACATTTTACTGAGAGCTATCAAAACAACGTAAAATACTGTGACTGTGACTGAAAATATCCCCCTGAGGTTTGGGTTCAAGAGGATGTGTTCAGTCTCACTTGGGTGTGAAGTCCAGACTTATTTCTCATCTAGTAGCTAAGTGACAGTGAGGTCATGCTGTTGCTGTCTCAAGATCAGTGACTGTCTCTTTCTAAATCCCCTTTTAATGAGAATCAAAGCAAAAGGAAATCCAAGCTTCATATCTTCCCAGGGCCAACTTAAACATTGAAAGAACTGAGGGGCTTTCCTTACACAACAATCCCTGCAAACAAACCGTGGGGGTACACAAACTGTGTGTCTTTTCATGCTTTTGTGCAGATTTAATCTCCATTCCCCGTTCTTCTTTTTATACCCTATTGAAGAACTCCCGCATGCATTCATAAGTAATAAAAAAAATGCTCCTGCAGTCTCTCCCATGCTGCGGCGCAAGATTATCTGCAAGTCTGAATGAAAACTACATTCAAACAGTGTTGCAAGGTTGCTCGTGATGACAAACACAGGAGTTAAGAAACTGATGTAAAATCTGCTTTTTCATCATCCAGATGCAAAAGCTTTACAGACACAGCACATTTGAAAAAGTGGGCAGCAAGTGTCTGGGAATGTCGCAGTGATCCAGCTCTGACCTGTTTTAAAGGGGCCAGCACCGAACCTTTGGAAAACCACGTGCGTTTAAAAACACAGCAATACTGCACGCACGCATACCGTATTTCATATCACACACTTGAATTATCACTGTTTTACACTGCGTGCACCGTAACACACGAGGTCATCTAAACGAATTTGCTTGTAGCTGCAGCGGCTGCACCGCAGTCATAGAAACAGACGTAGCAACAAAGCTCTGAGTGCTTTAATAGACACCAAAGTGCATGTGCTGTTGTAAAGCCACACGTAAGATTATCTCCAGACTCATTAATCACACAGTCTTCCACCAAAGCCAGACTTTAATAAATTGGGTTTTTGTGTGCTCTTCATAAAGGTTTTTGAATTGTGGAATGTCTTCAAATTTATCTGTGAGACAGAATGGCTAGAACGCGTTTCTGCTGCACGTGCAGCCTCTTAAACCCAGATACAGCTCGGCTGCTCGTCCAGAGACACTCCACAAATCATGGCTGTCACAAGCAACAGATACTTTGGTACTACATGGAGCACAGAATACAGAAAGTAAACAGGGCAGAGTACAGGGTGCATCTGTATGAGAAACAAAGAAATTGGAGAGAATGAAATTTGTTGTGTTCTGTATGCAGACACATTCGATTCTGTATATGTGCAGAGCTGTCAATCCAGGCTGGCACTGAACCATTGCAGCCAGGGATTAAACATGTTGCAGTGGTTGTTTTGTTCAATTTTCACGATTTATCTTTCCACCATAGAAAGTATACTAATTCTTTCTGATTTGTCTGCAAGTTGTTGTGAGATGTGTATAACATATGTGGAAGTGTTTACCAAAGAGGTCGGCATTTGGTAAGTAAGAAGACTGTCAGCGTTCACAGTGTTAGCTTTTGATGCTGCAGCCTGCAGAGCAAAGCAAGCTGTGTTTCTGAGCAACTTGAAATGTTTATCTTGAAGAATGTTTATTGCTGAAAGCAGAACTCTCAGCATGCAACAGCTGTACATCACACTGCCTGCTCTGATCACGCCTCACTGTGCAGCTCTGGTAAGTTTAGTGTGTGAAGCTAATAAACGCCACAACTTCAGGTCATTTTTGTAGCTGTTTCACAAATGTAAGTGTGTCTGTTTCTGAACCCTTGTATTAGAGATAGTAACGTGAGTGTTATGGTTGGGCAGGTGTGGGTTCTTGTTTTGCCCCCCCCCTGGTTTTTGCCTCGCCTGCATCTTACCTGCCCACCCACTCCCCACTGGCACTCTCGCTTCTCCTAAGGAAGGCATGTCAAACTCGCGGGCCGCTTCCGGCCACGCCCCCTACTGTTTAATTAAACAGTGGTTTAATTAAATTTGTTCATCGTCTATGTTGCCTTGAATAGAGATGTACACTGATCAACCACAAACTCAAAACCACCTGTCTTATATCGTGCTACCAAACTCGGTCTGAAACAATGGGGCACGGACACAGGACATTACCATACCCTCTGCCTAGGTTCTCCCGTGTACCTGGATCAGATTGGGATTTCATATGTTTGGAGTCTGAGTCACCTTGTTGTTTTTTTTGTTTTGTTTTGTCTAGTTTTTAAAAAAAAAAATTGTGAATAAGCCCAATGTCCTCTTGGCAAAGAACACTGCCATCAGGAAGTGCCATTGTTAGGTGAGAGGGGTGGGGTGGTTGGGTGGGGATTTAGGTGGGTTTGACAAAGTATTTTCCCACATAAGCTTCTCAACAGCATCACCACTGTAACAAAATGACCATGATATTTACTTCACCTGTCACTGATGGAGGCCCACTGGGAATATAACCACAGGAAATATCCTCTCAGATGCATCCAGTCAGATGCTCACCCTGTCTAGATCCCATCATTCAACAGTTTTCCCAATAACCACCGGTCAATACACAAAACATAAGAACACTAAATAAAAACGATGCATTCTGGAAAGTTGTTTTTCCTTTCATAAGGTTTCTCAGAAAGACATAAAAGTCAAAGTGTCTTTCTAAAACAAGACTTGCTCAGTGTTTTTATTTCATTTAAGGCTTTTGTAATGTGGTCTTGGTTAGAAGGCATATGCGGTCTAACAACACGCAGTATGAAGAAACTACCAGGATGCCAGGATGAGGGTGTAAAATAAAGACAAATTGAATCTCTTGTGTTTTTGTACATTTTTGTGGTAAAATCCAGCAGTTAAGCCCAGGAAAGAATGTGAAAGATCATGCCATCAGAAAGCACTTTTCATTTTATTTAGACCCTACAAAAAAAAAAAGGAGCAAAAAAGAAGATCCAGAACCAAAAACATGTGTTGGTAGAACAATAAGTTAAATACAAGAAGAGTTTTCGTGTCTCAGAAATCATTTAAAGAGTCGACACCGAGAATGCAAAGGCAAGTGAGTGACATGATCTCTACTGTATGTTAAAACAATCACAATCAAACAAATATGTACAATACCAAAGAAACAACGTGGAAGCAATACATTTTTCACATAATTTACAAATAACTAGCTTGGACAGATGCCAGCAGCTAAACATCGCTGCTAAAATCCTGCAAACAGACTGGATAGGAGCGCTGCAAAAATTCATTCCTATTTCAAATTGCAAAAGTAGTTTTGTTAGAAATATTACCTAAAATTAAGAACATCAGCACTTCTCTCCACAGCGTTCACTCTATTACACATTACGTTTCGCAACAAGCTAAGACTGATTGCTACACTTTTCGTACAGAAAGATTTCCTGTCAAGAAAACAAAATACATGTCATCCCCTCGTTTCTCTTTCTCACCCCACCTCATTCCCTAAATTTACCCCCCCCCCCCTTCCCCCCCAGTAATTGCGTTTATTTTTTTCTTTACCCTTAACAACTTTTTTTTAATAAT
>VOQJ01021332.1:47623-59372 GCA_015052665.1 Apistogramma diplotaenia | reverse complement strand
CCCCCCCCCCCCCTTCCCTAAATTTACCCCCCCCCCCCTCCCTCCCTCTCTCCAAGTAAATGCAGAAATATATTTCATTAGCCTTAAGGGCTTGGCTGTAGAAATCTGAATCCATAGTGGGAACTTCTGTCTTTTACTCTCTTCCCAAAAAAAAGAACTGTATGAATTTACAGTATGTAGTGAATCACAAAAAAAGAAGGAGAAAAAAAAGGTAACAAAGTGAGTATTATTCCCACATGTTGTAGGCTGTGAAGTCCCAGTTTACAAGTTCCTAACAGATTTCTGTAGCTGCGTCTCCAGTCTCAAATGCACACAATCATTTTTAAAAGCTGTCATGAGACGTGGAGAGCAAACCGAAGTCAGCTCGAAGCCAAAATGCCCCCCTGAACTCTGTGCTCCTGTGAATAGGAATTCTTCAGTGTGAGAGGCAAAATTCCTCTTGCAGTCAGGTGCATGAGCCAGAAACAGCCCTACCTACACCCTCTTCACGCCTGCTTAAAATGTCAAAATGTACTAAGTTACTTTAGCATTAAAGTCTCATTTCTTCACATCTGTGGGGGATTTTTTTTTTTTTTTTTAAAGTCGATTCCCAGCAAGTTCTAGAGTTTCTCACAGAACTTTCAGGATGTCTCCTGCAGGGATTTGTTTACCTTTCGGAAGGTGGTGCTTGCATAGCTGCATACGGAGGCATTTATTACAAGTACAAGTTCAGCAAACCCAGTCACCAAAACACACTGACACATTCCAGACACTGCTAGAGATATTCTTCAACTGATGTATTGCTTATTCTGTTTGCATAACTGACAAGTGAGCAGAAGGGGGAAAAAAAGTGGAAACTAAACAGGAATGTTCCCCGGTTTTGCAACATATAAAGTAAATTGCATAAATGTGAGTTAGAAATGCAAAAATCCATCCAACATGAGCATATTATTGAACTATAGCAAAGAAAGAAGCCTTTCAAACCTTAACCAGGACTTGAACAATATGCCACTATATCTTATATGACTTGGAATATAATGTGGTGAGCACAGATCTGTAAAGATTTGTCCCCTAATCTTTAATAACCGCCTCCTCTGCACATCACATCACACACACTAACCAACTCAAAAATATTTTGTGATAATGCACATGGTGTCTTAAAGTTAGTGTAAGGCTTGAGTGCGATATTATGTTTGTAATAACCTGAAAAAAAGGCAGGAGCGGTCATATAAGTTTTCTTGCGCTTATCTTGTTGCCTACAGTATTATATTGAATATTCTGTAACTATGCATACAAGGTGAATGTGCATGTGCAGTTCTCCCGTGAACACTGGTTGAGAGATTAAGGCTGCCAGATTGTTACATACTGTAGCATAAAATGTTAGCTTTTTAATGGAGATTTGAGATGCTCATTAAAAAAAAAAGGGGGGGGGGTATTCTGTCAACAGATTTGGATACGCTCAATAAAAAAAAGACAACAATCAAGTCTGTCAGAGTGGAAGCACTGATCTGGGATCACTCCTAAAGGCGAAAATGACCCAAGATAAGCATTCCTGCTTGACAGAGTCCAATTAGTGGAGGCTAATAAACTCAGTAGCCATATTCTACAATATTCCTGGTTTTACAGTATAGCCACCCTCTTCATCTCAGACCAGCTCCACCTTGGAGTTGGGGTACACTGCAACAACATCGTAGCCCTCGGGGGGTTTGACTCGAGCCTTTGCGTGGGTCTCACAGTACAGACTGTCCTCAATAAAGAAGTAGCCTCTCTGCTTTAGGTTGATGCCACAGTCATCGCAAATGAAGCAGTCGGGATGGTAGAGTTTGTCTCGAGCCTTCACGATGGTGCCACTACGTGACGAGATGAAAGAGGACAAAGAGGGTAAACCGCACCGTTAATGAATGTAGCAAACGTAAAAATCCTGCAGATGTGAATTGTTGCAAAATTAGGTTTGTGCAGTCGGTTAGTTTGTGGTTTCTCATAGGTCATGACAGACACTTCTTATTTAGTCAGTTTGGTTCAGCACTGTCTGCAGTTCGGTCCATACATTTTTGAACAATGACAGTTTTTGTAATTTTGCCTCTTGCACACCAACATAGTGGATTTTAAATCAAACAGTCAATGTGTGATTGAACAAGAGCTGTTTCTCTCCTTCCTCTGGTAGAAGTTAATCTTTGATTCATCTTCCTGAAGACCTTTTTTTAAAAACTGGGCAGGCTCTTTTACATGATGTCTGACAATGTCTAATAGGTCAAACCTGGCCTTCATGATCTTGAGTTCTCTGATTGTAAAACATCTATTTTAATTTTTTAAAATTTAGGTGTCTTGATTCTTGTCTTCTGTTATACACTGCAGTTATGATAGTTACAGGCACTTTAATGATTAAGAATTTTTAAGCCATAAATTGGAACAATGCTGTTAAGTCTGTCCTTTAACCATCATTAATGTCCTATGTTTATGACTTCTATTTCCCTCTTCTGCTATTGAGGAAGATGCAAATGCATAAATACGGAAATGGGAATGACACAGAACGATAAGCAAACTGGAAAATGCAGATTTCCTTTAAAGGCAAACTGACTTTGTGCCATCATCACAGAAGCAGTTAAGCAGAAATGACCCGCACTTGTTCATCAAATGTTGCATTATCTATGCAAATCAGGAATTATCATACTTTATAGCCAATGTAAACATGCAAGCATTTGAATATATCTAATCATATGTTGTGTGTCACCTTCAGGTACCAGAAAGGTTACAGGTTGTTATGGCTACTTATCAGCACCGGCGAATTTAAAAGTGCTTCACTCAGCTGCTTGGTGACAGCCGTGTTATTGACGTTGTCCATTCGTGGTTTCCAATTAGATTTCCTTTCTGGACTGAGGACTGCTGCCAATGACCATTAAGTCAGAAAGCCGGTTCTTTGCTTTTCCAAAGTGACCACATGACTTGCAGGATAAACTCCTGACACAGTGATCTATACATGCTTAAAGACCGTAAAAAAACACTTAGGTCATAGCAGTCTTATTATACTCCATAATATCCCACAATGTTCTCTTGTTAACAAGTAAAGTAAGCTTATGACATCACTTTTTACCTGCAGCTGCTTTTTTAGAGGGGGGATTACCGGTGTATGTGGTTAGTTTGGCAAAAGGTGTGTTCAAGCCACAATATGTGCATGAAGTGTGTGCATGGGAAAGGGTGTGGAGGATGTCTTGGTTTAATCATTAAAATGATAAATGGGAACAGGGATTTCTGAGGACTTATTGAAAGGCCTGTCGGTGCACGTCGACCTGTGAACGATCATTTCTTTGTTTTTAAAATCAGGGAAGAGCTCTGAGTCACCTCACGTACACTTAAACTTTATGGCAGCAGACAGAATGATAAAATAAGTGGGAGATATATAACTTCCAGGTGCAGCTCACAAGTATTTTAACAGAAAATCGATTACATCTCCGGCGTCATGTTTACTTTATCTTAAGCTGACTGTACTGCAGTGTCAGATACTTATTTGTTATTGTCATCTTAGTATATATGTGAAAATCAAGCCAGGATTTGCACAATACTTACACAATACCGTTACAGCAGCGTGTGCACTGGGGTAGTTTCTGAAGCCCAGACATGGGGCTGGGGATGGGGCTTCCCAGCTTGGGGATTGGAGACCTGACTGGAGACTTTAAATTTCTCATTCTCTCCGTTGGTGACACACCTGTGAAAAATAATATGCTGTTTAGAGACATACACTTAAAAAAATAGACAGTAAAAGCATTGTAAGTACATCGTGCTCCATGGAGTCTAGGCACTGATATAACACAGCACTTCCTCTGCAGCCTTCTGGTAAGTGTATTTTATATATGTCTCCATTTTTCCTTTCAGTTAAGTTAAATGACTTCTATTCTGCTAATTTCACTATGTGTGACTCTCAGGGGTCCATGTGAGGTATACTGTACTTCTGTGACTGTGAGACAGGTTCTTTGGCCAGTTGTTGGCACACTGTGGCAAATCAAAACATGCATCTCATTAAGGACACCCGTGTTACACTTTGATACAGTTTGATTGATTATATTATTAATACATGTAATACACGTAGTGTCGGCTGTATAATGACATGCTTCTGCTGGCTTGTCCAACAGCTCTTTGTAAAGCAGCTGCTCATTATTGACCAACTTAAACAAATAATATTCTTACACTCAAACATTCACCATACAGCGAAGACCTATACTAGCCACCAATCTGAACCCATTGAAAGGGACTAAAATTAGATAGGAATCAATATTTTTTTTAGTGTCAGGATAACTTCAATGCTCAATTACACCAAAGACAACTCATGGTGAAGCTTAATTAGCTGGGCTTGTATTCTCTGCTTTCCTAAAAAGCCATTTTTCCTAAATTTTCCTATCCATCCATTTTGAATTCTCTTGAAAGAGCATAAACTGCAGTATAGTCATAAACAGTAATCCTGCAGACACACTGATAAACCTTTCTGTTCTCTTCACATCACATTCACAGAATTCCTCCTTTTCTTTCCCTTTTGTGTGCCTCTTCTGTGTGTGTCTGGCACCTTCCTGCGAGCTTCATTCAAGTGCCGCATTGTGCCGTGGCATTTCCTGGTAGGAATGAAGTCAACCTGGCTCGACACCGAGCAGGGACCAAGCACCTCATGGACTTTAAATCATCATGAACATATGTGCTTTATATAATGTGCTTTACCATTTTTCTGCCCTTTTGAAAACTCACGGATAACTACAATATTTAAAATTTTAGCATTAAAAATATCATTTGACATTTACTTCTTTAAATTGCATTGTTTGAGGATACAGCTTAAAGTTAATATATGTTATGATTTTTTACAGTTTTATGATGCTGGATGCGGGATGCTGCCTTCCCATGGACGTCATTTCTTGTTAGGAGTGATTGCTAAGAGCATCAGGCATTTAGTTATGCCTGACTGGAATTCACCAAAGGTCAGGAGCCACTACAATGCTTCGAATACCCATTATAAAGTAATTCTCCAGCCGCAAACTTAACTACACGACTTCTTATTGCTAATGACGTGCTAACAGAGACCACTCAGGCCACTTATAACGGTCATAAATCACAGTATAATTAACCTTTCATCTGGCACCTTCCTCACCTGTCCCTCAGTGTCAGTTAGCCACACTGTGAAGCAGTTAGCAGTAGTGCTTTTGAAATTCTTGCCTCTGCTATACCTTAAAAAAAAAATCCTTTCAGGCCTGCTGTATCTCGTTGCCAAGCACACCAATGTATCGCTTGACCGACAGTGACAAGTTGGCCATTTGGAGCACATATCTCACCCCATGTAACATTCACGTTGCAGTGTGTGTGTGTGTGTGTGTGTCCTGCAATCTGTGACTAATGTCAACCAGACACACTGTAAAACAGACACGCATATTGTTGCCCGCAATCCTAGCGTACACTTGTCAGAATTTAAGGCAGTGGAAATCACAATGTCATTTTAGACAGCTACCGTGATGTACTGTTTCTACAACCCTGCAAGGATGTCTCGAGTCGTTCCTGACCACATGTTGTGTAGGTCTGAATGCATCCAAGATGTTTAAAAGGAAGGTTTCTGTCAAAAATAATGCGTTACGACAAGAAAGATCAGAAATGTTTTGGAGAAATTATTATATGGGGCCACACATGCAGATGGAGAGAAAAAGAGAAAAAGATGTGTTAGAAAGTGTGGAAATGTAAGTCAATTGAAGGAAAAGTAAGAAATTACAATGGACTGTTAACACCAAATAGCAATTTAGTCTTTTTCATGTCACATCACTGTGAAAAAAGAGTTATGGCAATTCATTTACAAGATTATTTAACAAATATACTGTAATATAGAAATGGGTTTTGGTTACAAGTAAGGCTGCAGACAGTTAAAGGAAGCCCCACACGACTTGTATCACATGTTTAGCCACACTGGATTAGAAATCTTGCTACATGCATCTGCAGCTTCATTTTCACATTGTCTGTTTAATTAGGACCACAAATGGTTCATCTACATCATTTTCTCCTTCTCAGTTGTGGTCATTTTGGAGAGCTTCATTAACCATCCCACATGTTAAATAACCCAAGGGTACGAGTGGTATAACCCGAGAGCCAATCAGAAATGTGACGAGTGTTATACTTTGTAAGTATAACAGTCGTGATGATTGATGTGCTCTTTAAAAGAGGTCTTTTCTGAGAAAGGACACAGCCTGAACCCGCCTTGGAAATTTCTTTAAACAAACAGCATTTAAGTCTGGAGAATGCAGGGCTTTTTTTCAGGGGTCACTGGCACTGTGTTTATTTCTTTTTCCAACTGTTAAAGAAACACCCCACACCCCCACCCCCATCGTATGGTCTCCGGTTTGTATTCTTTTTAAATTCACCTCAAATTTCCATCAGTGAAGGTGGAAATCACGAGGTTCAGCCTGCAACAGAGCAACCCCAAGACTTTGCATTCAATGGCAAATGCATTTTTCTTATATTTGCTAAAACACATCAAAACAGGTCCATGTGTAAAGGCCTGCTTTTTAACATTTACCCAAGAAATGCACTGACATGCACAATAAATGGTCTTGTGCGTCTGAATGCATCTTTGCTGCTAACCCGATGTCCCCTTGTGGAAAACAGGATATGTACTCAAGTGTAATGTTTCTGCAGTATTTCCAAAAACACCCTAAATTTCCTATTTAACAGTCACACCACCCCTCCATCCACCACATTGCTACCAAACCATGGAAGAGTCTGTGGAATTCTGGGTAAGCTGACACTTTGTTTGCTTTAACTTTAAAAGCCCTTGAAAGTCAACACGGTCTCTACATGGCCTTTCTCCTCCGAAAGGGAACCAACTCCACTGATCTAAGGCATTCATGCAAATGCAGGAATTTTCTAATTGTATATTAATAATAATAATAATAATTAAACACAAACTGGGGGCACAAGCAGCATCTGTGGAAGGATTTCACTCACACAGACTAACTGACACTTCCATTCATCAACAAAGAGACAGGTAGCTTTATGAAACTCAGTGAGTCTCTCTGTTTCATCAAGGGTTGAGCCTGTCAATCAACCTGTCAGTCACTCAAGCTGAAACGCAGCTGACAGCAGGCAAAGAGGTCCCTTTTAATCTCCTTAATCCATCAGCGTGGCCTTTTTATCCAACATCCTTCATGCTCGTTAGCATCTGTCTCTTTGTTTCTTGTTGCTTTGAGTGTTATAAGAAGTGGGAAATCACGGAAACACAGTGGTTTGGCTCTGCCCCAGGTCTCCCAGCAGAAGTCTGCATTGTTCCCTGTACTGTTAAATATCCCGTCAATGGTAGATCCAGAGACCTGAAGCAAATACATTTGATTCGATTCAAATAACTGCCAGTTCGACCATCCCAAGAAGGGTTGATTTATTTATTTACTAGTAATTTTTTTTTAAACGAAAAAAATTCCTCAACACAATTGGACGTTAGAGAGGTGGCGACAGAATAAGTCTGTCTGCCAGCCAGAAGCGGTTCCTGTCTCATTTAGGAGCTTTGTGTTTTGCTGATTAGTTTACTTTTCCATTTTGACACTTGCCTGCACTCCCTGCTGAAGTTTAGGCATCAAAACCACTTGATTAGTTTTAGGGGAAATGATCATGTTTTGGTTAGAATATGGCCCTTCACACAATTTACCCTGCACATTAAAGGCACTCATTTCTCAGTTATACAATCTTAACATGTAAACATGGACACAAACGAAGACACTCTCGTGGTACAAAGTGCAATTTTCATAAAATGCACCTTTTGCTCTGTGTTAGTGCTAACCACAGAACCTGAAGAGAAGATTTTAGTTCCAGGAATTCCCTTCCCTTATTGCTATTAGCATCACAGGACTCCTCCTCAAATGCTGGAATTCCAGGCAGTCAGAAGGCAGACAGGAAAACCATATTTCTCATTTTATTGTCCTTTGCAAATTCGTTTTTGCGGTAAGTTGCCCTACCGAATCTCCGCCCATCAATCCACGTGCAAGCTATTTAAAGCACTCCGTCTTTCTCCTACTTCCTTTCTTTGTTTTTTTCTTTTTTCACTTTTTGCCTTGTTCTCTCTGTCTTCCCATCTGTCCCCTAACCTTGCTGTCTGTGTATTTCTATAAAAGGAAAACTATGCTACTTAGACAGTGAGAGAAAACCTGCCTGTGCAAGAAGTTCCTTTAGCTGGAATCACAAGCCTCATCTGCATTAGAGGAAATAGTTGGTCTGAAATTTCCACCGTTTATATTCACAGTTACTTCATGTTACATAACAGTCAGCAATCCATGCACTGATGGGCACGGGTATGTGCACATGCTTGTAGTATAACTCCGCTAACTGCATGTCTTTGGACTGGGGAACCCGGAGAAAACCCATGTAAACATGGGAAGAACATGTAAACTCCACACAGAAAGGCCCCAACCAGTTGTGGGATTCAAGCCCAGGACCTTCTAGCTGTGAGGCAACAGTGATAACCACCGTGCCACTGTGCACATTACTTGGACGAAGAATCTAACTGAATTGGACACTTCTGCTTTTAGAAATTGTGTTGGCTATTTTCTAACATTTAATGGTTCAAACGGCTAATCAACACAATAACAGAAAATCAACAACTTTCACAATCACGTCAATTGGTGCAATGATGTCAATGATCCTTAGCAGCAAAATGGATGGTCTCACCAAATACAGTCTAAAAGGCTCAGTGAGTAAACACATACACACACCAGAAGCAGACACACAGATATGCACAGACATAAATCCATACCTCCATCCTCAGCCTCCAGGATTCCCTGGAGGTATTTGAAGGAGCCAGACTGTTTGGGCTCTGAGACAGGTTCCTCGTAGTCCTGCAGCATCTTGTAGACGTCTGACTCTGCGTCAAATCCATTACGGCTCACAGGAGACTGTATGGAAGGCTCTGGGCTGAAATATTCAATGAAACCAGTTTTCAGTTTAATCTGACTGATGAAGCTTTGTGTTTGGCATGTTGGCATCTTGTTTCCTTTAAACCAGACACAGTGAGTCAGGAGTGGGTTGGACAAAGATAATGAGGATACTGCACACTTACAAAGTGATGATCAGCAATTTCAAGTGGACCTAAATTATAGCCTGCTTAATCTATTAATCTAAATGGGAAAAAAATCTGAAAAGAAGAAAATCGACATAATGGTGAAAAAGACCTGAAATGATCGACTGCTGCATAATTTAGTAGCATCACTTTCTCATATATTTTGATTTCTTTTGGGATCCAGAGGGTTCCCACGGGCACTTCTACATTGGTTTAACTTTTTAAAAGACACTGAGATTTTATCTTTTGAATACAGTCTGGGATAAAAACAATAAGGAATCCCTGAAGGATTCAATGTTAGAACTCCTGGGAAAAGTTGTTTTTGTTTCTTGGCAGATGTCAAATACATCCACTTTATATTTTAGTGATGTCATGATGTGTTTTGGGACCAAGGGAGGAGTATAAGAAGCGTCAGATAACTGCAGCCACATGAAGAAAGGAGAAAAAGTATGGAAGGACTACAATATTCTTCTTTTCAAAATGAAACAGAATATGCAGAACACATCAGCTAATTTCTTTTCTCTTTCTGTCTCAAGGCATGAAGTCTTAATCACAACAGCTTTGTATTATAGTTCCGTGGGTTATGTCATCTATCAAATAATTTCCAAATCTTCCCTTCATTTGGAAACGTTTAAACATTCAAACTTCTGGAAGATGACTAAGGCTGCTGACAGATGTGTGCGAGTCCAGACGCATTAACTGCAAGTCTGTCTCCAGTTGCCTTTTCAGGAGCGCGAGTGTGTGTCTGTATGAGCTGTCATGAAAGTGAGAATGATTGAGAGAAAGAGAGCTCAGACAGAGTTCTGTAATAAGTGTGTATGAGAAAGTGACAGCAGGCATCGGAGAGTGTTAAAATGTTTGTCTTTATGTACGTGTGTGTGTGTGTGTGTGTGTGTGGGGGGGCTGTGGAGGTTTAACAGTCTTGTGTCTGGAAGTGCTCAAGAGGATCTTCACTAGGACACTGAACATGTACATTTACTGTCCGCTTGAGGGGATAAAAGACAACAAATGCTAACTAAATGTTAACTGCTTGCACAAGATTCAAGGCAAGAAACTAGTGAGGGTTAAATAATAACTTGTGATTGGATATGGGTCCCATTCATTTTATTGTTTACAATCCTGGAAAATCTGCACTTTTATTGTCTCACCTGTGTGTGGCACTGAGGCTGAGACCTCCCATCTTGCTCGGCAGAGCTCTGTCTCCGTTGCTTCCATTGTGAGCATATAGTCCTGCAGGGTTGTTGTACTGAGGGTGCCCGGTTCCGTTGCCATACCCATAGCTGTGCCCATTGTTGGGTCTGGAGTGTCCATTATTCAGGTTAGTGGGCTGAGGAACCTGAGGTGACTGGGGTTCAGAGGTGTATGAAGGCTTACGGGTGTAACCGGCATATCCGCTGGTGATTGGACGAAAATTCTACAAACAAGGAAAGAGAAGAGGAGGCACGTTTACCAAACAGGAAGAAGTGATGCCCGGGTCACAGGAAAATACTGGCTTTTCATGGTTGAAAGTGTATGCAGTTACAGAGAAACTGTGATTCAGTGGTAAGTTTGCCACAATAGAGGAAGAGTTACTAATGAAATAAGGAGGGAAAAGGGGTAATGAACCTATTACAGATCATACAATATTATGTTCTGGTTCTTTCAGGAAATGAGAATAAAAAGAGAACATGAAAGAGAAAACAAACCCAGTGATGTCCTAACTACAAAACCACAACTCCTCCGAGGAAAACCGAGCGGTTGTTTGTGTATCAGGCTTTGCAGCAGTGAGGTTTAAATGAAAAACTTTTTCCACTTCATTTGTGCTTTTCCCCATTTAATACCAAAGCTTATTAAGAAGGAGCTTGCATTAGATTTCCTGCAGATGTTTCTGTCAAAACAGATTAACTTGTGTATTTTGAGTGTTGCTTTTTTGGCTACTTCTGCGAGCTGAAGGCTTCATGGTTGATGACAGAGCTGAGATACTGGAGAAGATTAAATTATTATCTCTCTGACATGCTGCAGCAGACTTTCTAGATTCTTGCCATATAATTTAGCTGCTCGACGTGTTTGGAAGAATGTGCTGGATTAATGTTGGGCAGATGCAGAGACATCTACAATTACACTACTGTACTGTATGTGCAGTAAGTGTGTTTATGCCGGGGTCCACGCCCTTTTAATGCATTTGCACCAATGCTATACTGACATCATTGAGACACTCGGTGTTTACCACAGTTATCAGCACACTTCAGTGAAAACACCCACTGCCAGCCTGTCTGTATCACACAGTGAAGATAAGGTTTTATTTCAACACTTGCAATGATGTCACCATTTCTGATGGTGTTTTAGTGCTTTGAATATGAGAGATAACTAGCAAGTTTGAATGACTAAATAACACCACGAATGACTTTAGACTATAAACATTTCAGCTGAAATTAAGTGACTTGTTTACAAGTTATGCAATACAGCAGGACAGGAGACAGCCAGATTGTTGTTGACGATGAGATATTAGAATGAGAGTGAATGCATGCACGTGTCTGAGACTGTGTGAGGCTGTGTGTTCTGGACTGGTTTAAAGTGCCTCAGCCACAGGTGGTGGAGGTTCACTGCCTCTGCAGACAGAACCCCTGTCATTTCAACGGATGGGTCATCCAGTTCTCTGCCTTCGCCTGGACCACACACACACACGCATTCGACAGCACACACAGACAGAACCGAAGGATATCACACTAA
>VOQJ01021332.1:15632-27831 GCA_015052665.1 Apistogramma diplotaenia | reverse complement strand
CGTGCCGTGGGGGGGGGGGGGGGTGGCGGGGGGGGGGGGGGGGGGGGGGGGGGGGGGCTGTAACATATGATATCAATTTTCCGTTATTACACACACACAAACATGTGCCTCTGACTGGACATATGCTTTTGTCTGACATTAATGAGAAGAAACTGCAGCTTATTTCCTCGGCAGTAAAACAAGTCATTGTCCTCTGGCAGGCTGCAGAGCAAAAATCAAATCAAATCAAAAATTCTTTCACAGTGAAATAGTGAAACAAAAATCATTATGAAAACTGAACAGTTGTCATCAAGCCTCTGCACTTCTTTGCATGTGTAATGTGCTGTGAAGCAGTGACTTGCATGGTTATTACTTTGCCTGTATTTTCCCAACCGTTAAACGTGAGATTCCTGCAGCTGGATGAAATTTCTGTAGTCGCACTGTTTTGAGGAATATTGAGCAATAATACATTTCTGCATCACCTGGACTTGCTTCTTTCCAGTTGCGGATCGCTAGGGCTGTAGTCAACCAAGCAAAATCTTGGTAGACTGGAATCATTATTGCTCTTACACCAAAAGATTGGTCCCAGGAGGAAGAAGAAAAATGGCCTGTTTCCTCTAGATTAACTAAAAAAGCCACAGTGCATGAGCACACACTCGCCTGCCAGCCTCACTACCCAAAATAACTGATGAGCCAACATAAAGAGCTGCACTCTGCAGCATATTAAATCTTTTATCAGAATAAGCAGATAAGGGAACAGAGGAGTTTTGGATGGGTCTCCTGTTATTACACCCCCTATACATCAACGGTCTGTGGACTCATCTTTGTCTCACCATGCAAGTCTGTGAGTGGGTCACTCTTTGAGCTCATTCATCTTCATAGCAGAGCACTCACTGCCTTACTCCACACCCTCTCATAATGCGCACTGCCTTGACAGCAGCACTTTAAGATACATTGTCTCTGGAACCCAAAAACCTTGATCTAACACTCTTTCACAAACACTTTTCAGTAATCTGATTAAAGCTAAAGATATGAGTGGTGAAAATTCTGGAATAATACAACACAATCCAAACAGAGGTGCCTGTGAAAGAGAAGCAGGCTCACTAACTGGGAGGAGCATTTTAAGAGCAAAGGCATACAAGTTTACGCTCCATGAAGCACTAATAGCTGAGTTGTGTGGTTCCGATGTGGAATTCCTCATTTACAGCCTCTGACCGCTCAGTGTCCCTGACTCAATTCCGGTAAACTGAGAGGTCACTGTGGGGAGTGTGAGTAGGTTTGTGTGTGTCGGTGAGTCTCTGGGAAAAGCAAACCCACCTAAGCTTACTCTGTTTATAAACTGCTTCTTGTAGAAACCTGGCATAAACAACTGAGAAACTATAATCTAAGTTATGTAAATTCAAGATAGATCCTTTCAAAGAAGCAAAAGCACAAACAAGTCTTTTCTTGGGGCTGGAAACATTAAAAAAAAATGGTGTTTGTCAGTGCCTGTTTTGAGAGACACTAACTGGAGGTTATAGCTTGCCCCTGTCATTTAGCGCGACCTCCCCTGTGAGAATGCATGTCAGATGTTTGTGTGCGTCTTCGGTTTATGCCTGGGTTATGTCATAGTGGAATGAAGATCATGCAATCCCAAGAAACAAAGAGCAACGTCGCCCTGGGGTCAGGTCGTGCAGCACAGTGAATCAATCATTCAAACACACGTATGTTGCGAGACCAAAAGTCAGTGTTGATTTTATTTATTATTGAAGTCAATTTTGCCCTTTTGTTCACGAGTTTGTAACTTTTAGGCAACAAAACCACTTGTCTACATTTAGAAAAAAAGATCAGAGCACTAACCACCTGCTAAAGGCTTTCTGGTAGAAAGCACTCACAAGAACCCTGTTACATGTGCTGAACTGCTCACTCCTATTTGAGTTACCCACAAGGCCATCATCCTTAAAGGGGAAAACTCAGGGGAGCAAAAGCTTCCAGGACCTCAGACAATTAAGGTGAAATATGACTCTGAAACCAAGATCTGCAGTATCTTAACACAATATCATCTTCCTACACTGTGATACCCATGTGGAGCTGTTTACCAAGTCTCGTTAAAACATGCTAGCCTGGTGAAACCCGCAGTACATAAAGACTACCTAGATAGTGAGTGAACTAGTAATACATCAAAATAAAATATTTTTTTCTTCATTAACTGTGAAGATCAACTGAGATTTGGTCTAAAAACACGACGCTTCTTATTGTAGCAAGGTCACCTAAGGTGTTCAAGCATGAGACAGGCAGTCATAACAGATCTGAGGAAGCACTGACAGTGCGTAAAGAAACTTTAGCAACTGGTTATTAGGCAATCTAAACATTCACATCATTCCCATAAGAGGCTACTCCACAAACAGTGACACAGTTAAATGCTAACAGATACAGTGGTTAGCAAATGACAGCCTCATGTCACACAGAGTCATCATGTGGCACGCTGAGGTTTGGTGAATATGCTGGAGTGTGGTTTCACTGCGGACATGTATTCAAGAGAAGCTGCGAGGCCGAGAACACGGGGAAGAACAGAGCGACTGTGCGAATGTTTGTGTGTTTGTACATTGTGCGCTGCATCAAAACTCACACTCAAGTGTGACATCAGCTTCAGGATGAAGTAGTCTGACTGGTTATCGCTGTTTTTGTTTGTGTTTCTTGTCGAGGTGTTTTTGCAGTATATACTAATTCAAAATGGTCTTAAAAGAAACTAAACCCTTACAAATCTCGCTCTGTGTTAGGTCACTGGAAAAAAGTCTTTTCAGACTAGGTCGAGAAGAATAAAGAGCCATAGGAACTAAGGTGGTCTACAAGAAGTCCTTTTAGTGGCTTCAGATCTTCAAAATTTTTAAGACTATCTGCATCAGGCCAAGAAAAAATTAGCCAAGCAGTTATAATATCATGACTGATTAATCTCTTTGGTCTGCTAACTAATGCTCCCTAATGCAGCCAGCGCGGGTTCGAGTCCCGGCCTGTGGCTCTTTGCTCCATCTCTTCTCTCACTTGCCTGTCACTCTCTACTTTCAACAAAAAAAGCTGCTATGACCAAAAATAACAAAGAAAGACATTCACTTCATAACGCCATTATATTGCTCCACCAAAGGTTAAAGAGCTGTGTAATTAGATCTGACTCTCAATGAATTATAGCTATTTAAATACTACTGCTGAAGCAGCAGTCGTGTTTATCGAGGATGTTTCAACCAGAGCTTGCCATCTAAATGTCTCCTCACCTGCAAATCATCAGATCAACACTTGAATGAGAAGGGCCTGTCATTTTCTAATGTACTCATGTATCAACTCCACAGAGACACTTTGTGCTGGGCGGGAGCGCGAGTCGAACGTCTCAGCAACAGAGAGAATAATTCCTGGCAATGCTTCAGGCCTTTGTTTTCTTGTTGGACCTGTGATAGGAACCATGGTTATGACCTTGGAAAGCCAATACATAGCCTGGGGTGTGAGGTTCCAACTGGTGTGTGTTATTCACACTCAAACAAAGAGAGTGAACCTGCCAAGACCAAAAAGCAACACTGCAGCTGATGATTAAAGATGAAGGGTCAGACTTAAATGAGAATCCATGAAAATGGGAGAGACTCAATTACAGCTTGTAATGTATTGAAGTACATCAAGAATGGCAGAGGTATTCCATATGAACAGCAGTCCCCCTTAGTCTGATTTGTAATCAGATTAGTAGACTTACTGGTTTTTGCACATGTGCTGCTCTTTCCCGGAAGATGCCTCTGCATATTTCACATGAACATGAGACCTCTAAAATCTTTAAGCCCAGAGAAGACTTAAAGTCTAACTGCAGCATAAATATCATAATAACAATCACAACAAGCCACTTTCATACATCAGATAACCAGATGAACAGGAAAAACTCAGAAACCACCCAAGGACTCTCATTGTTCCCCCTCTGCATTACTGTTTCAAGAGCTCAGCAGCTTCACTGACAACAGGAAGTTCTTCAAGGGTATACATCTGTTCTATTTTACTCACTTTGTTGTAGAAATGCAGCATCTGTAATTCTAGCCTAGAGAAAAAAGGCTGCCAGGCAGCAGCCTAAAGCTGATGATGATAGCCAGCGGTGTCCGAGAAATAACCCATGTGGCTTTAGGTCACATGCCCTGTCTCTGCTATGTCACTGACATACAGTGAGAGTTCAAAGGGTACAAATGGCAATAAGGTCACGCGATGTATACCTGCAGTGCACTGAAATTGTATTAGCTCGTAATTCATTTTCAGTGATTCCAGTGCCCTTAAGCAAGGGGTTTAACAATTGTGGGACAACATGACTTAGCTGAATCATGTCGTCCCACAATTTAGTCCACTTTGATTAAAGATATATTCTATAATATTCCAAAAATACCAGGAAAAATTTATTAGTGGAAACTTGATAGTGTTCCAGAGAGCAAGCAAGCGATGATGCAGGGTATGACAAACATCAGCCACAAAGACAGAAACTTTCAGTTCATAAAGGTTTTTCTGAGAGTTTACTCTCATCGTATCCTATAACTCTATAACTCTACTCTTGACAATCAGAATCAGGCTTTGACATTCGTGGACAAACACCAAATCCCTAGTTTGGATTCTGTGAAAACGTCTTCCAGAGACTGTGCAGCAGGTTGAGCACAAAGAAGGAACTGAGGGAGTCTGTGCACTGCTTGGATCATTATTCACCCAGCACTGTGCTGTGAATTCTCCACCAGGAAGGTGACCGTTTTCCAGCTGGCAAATCCGACAAGTGTCCTGCGTCACTTTGCGTCTGGAAGACACTTTGACGCGGAGTTACAAAAGGGTTTATACCACAGCTTCCACATTCAACATGTTGTTTCTAAATGCTTCCACTGTGATATCGGTATTTTTTTAACTTGTCTCTCATTCACACCAAGCCATTTAATAAGCAGACCCACCATGCCCACACATACCATCGGGACAAATGTTTCTGGAGTCAAATAGGCATCCCATTAACAGGCTCAAGTCCTGAAAGGCTAGCAGAGGGCTAATCAGCTTATCCTAGAAGATTATCACCTTACGCAAACACCCAGCTGCTGCCATCATAACTTGTTTTCTGGTATTTACAACTTTCACAGTGCAGGTGTTACATGCCATTCACTTTTATAGATGCTGAAAGACATCAGCCCAAATCAGGGTTGTGTAAAATAACACAACACAACAATATTTAGGTTTCATCTTTGGCCTTCTCTTCTTTTCTTGGCAGCACAATCAACTTTCTGAATATTCTGGCTTGTGCAGTGCGTACATGGTGCTTAAATAGCCCCCAAGGAGGCGTTCTGGATACTGCACAATATGAAGTGTCTTTCTCTAACACACACAGACAAACATCCTCTATAACTCTTTCTGTGTCACCATTCAAATTGTCGTCTTGGGCACGCACCGTGCAGCAAGAATGCAGCAAGCATGTGAAGTGCAACTTTACGAGATACTCCTGTACATCAGCTGCAATGAATCACCTCACGCACAAATTCCTAGAAGATCCCAGGTAGAGAATCAGTTTCACATATTTCTGCTTCTTGCATATGCTTGAATTTGAATGACCAAATTTTGATATTAAAACACATTTTATGCTGATGTTTCAAAGCCGGTGTTTTCAGCTGGACTTTGAAGTGCTTTGTAACGATTGGCAGAAAGCAAAACAAAAAGGTATTTAAAGTGCAGTGTAATGATGAGAGTTTCTGCCACAACGCTTTGCATTTATGCCTCTGATATTACACATTTGGCTAAATATGCTTACATCTCAGCAGCTGTTTCCTTGTCTAAATTTCAAGCCAAGATTTTGGACTTATCCAAAAATCCCCCATTACTGCTGCGAACAGCTCTTCCATGTGAGCCCTGGTTTTATTGCCATCTTTGCTATGTAACTGTCTGTAAAATATAACCTGTAATTAATTTCACTGATGCCATCACCACAGAGCTATGAAACTCTTTCACAATGCATGTCATGCTTTTTCGAACTGGCACCCCCACGTACATGCACAGATTAATCTGGTGAGAAATTGTGTGATTAATTACACTGAAAACCACAACTTGCTTGCTGAACAAATTATTTAAGATGTTAGGCATGCACTGAAAAGCCTGAGATGCCCCTGAACTATTCTAATCAAGACAAGAGGGTTACAACAGGCTGTTGACTCGCTGACTTTCCAAGTGAATTATTGTCTTTGAAAAGAGAGAAAATGAAACATAAAGATGAAGGCTGGTGCTCTGACCACAGAATGCTGGAAGCTTCCCAAAGACGACCTTGTAAAGTGTGTGTATTTGCTCATATCATGACTGACTGTTTTTTGTTTGTTTGTTTGTTTTTTAAGCCTTTTAAAGTAATTTGCAGAGCTGAAAATGTCAAGTTAGCAAGTGAATCTGTCGAGGTTTTACAACACACTCCAGGTCAAAGTATGCCACATCATTGTATTGCAACTTTTTTTTTTTGAAGAAGAAGAGGAAAAATATTGAATTTTAAAAAAGAGCACTTTTGATCACCTTCAGGTAATCATCTGCTTCTCTCAAAGTTGTTTATCAGCTCCTATAAATCAAAAATCTGCATTTCCAGTCTGAACCGCTGGAGCTCTGTAGTTAAAAGGTCAGTTTAGGGCTTGTGATACAGTTGAGCACAACACATGGAATCCCTCAGCAACACCAACGGGCTCTGATGAAAAACAAATGTCAGCGCCTCCCCTCTGTCCCTTCTGTAAGGCCTGCAGCAGCACCAGGCTGTGTTTATCCTGGCCACGATGAACTTTTGGCTACTGCCAGGTCCACTGCCAGCACACTGACTCTTGACCCATATTGTGAGGGCCAGGGAAGTTCATGAAACTTTCAATACTTCTAGTACTATTACTAGTACTACTGCAAATACTATCACTAGTGATTAATTAACATAGTATATTATATGGGATAATAATAGAAATAAAACACATCTCTTTTAAAATATTGGTTAATAAAATAAATAAATAAATAAATAAAACCAGCTGAGTTGTCAGTTCATTAAAATGTGAAATACATTATTTATATATATTTTTTAAATTAAGTAAGTCAATGTGTATATATTAATATGAAAGGTAAACTCACTGGCATAACCTATCCTCCGTTTAACTATTATAAAATATTATTTTTCCACTATATAAATACAACCCCGTGTTGTTTCTTTCTGTTTATGTTGGGACTGATGATTTTGAACGTCTATAACTGATGGTCGGCCAAATGCAATGACTCACTAAACAGTACTGGCAATTTCATCTGCCAGAAATTAGACGGCCCCATCTGTCTGCTTTAAGAGTAAAGTTCTTGTTTATACACAGTCGTTAGGGATATCAGACCTTTGAGACCTGTTAAGATTAACTCATTGAGCAACTTCCAACCTGACTCAATTTAGATCTGTTGTTTTTTTCTCCCCTGCATCACTTACAACGGCCAAATATTCTCCGTCTATTCGCACGGCTCAATGAATGGATACCCAGGCGCAAGAGACAACAAAGTCACTACCTACCCTGGAGATAGTTAACGGGGTGCTGAAATCCCGTCCTCCAACCAGCCGAAAACCCCACGGAGAGGGTCCCCTTAGAGTCACGGTCTGGGTCATGACTGGCAAGACTGCGAGAGAATAAGCGATAGATGACAGGCAAGCTGAGAAGGGGAAATGTCCGCGGTTCCTCGATATACGGATAAAAACAGGGAACGTGAACTAGCCACAGCCTAGCTGCTAGGCAACGCTGTCCCGGCGCTTAAAACTTTCCTCCTCTCTTGATTCAAGTTTAAATAACGAAGCCGCCTCTGACGTGGGACGGCGGGCTGTCGTGCCCGCCTTCACCCGGTCTAAAGAGTGGGAGGGGACGACGCTGGGTGTCGTTGCTGCTGCGGGGGAGACTTTAGGTGCTGATATGTCAAATATGAAGTAGTGTTTTGTTTTGTTTTTTTTCATAAAGAGTCCAAATGTAAATGGCCTCAGCATAGTATGTATCCCTTCATCAACTGAATAGGTTTGAGGTGTGTGTTTCCTCTCCCGCACGACTTGTCATTCATTCCCTTCACCTCCCTCTACCCCAGTGAACATACAAGGTAAGAGTTTTTTTTAACTACTTCTGTAGCAGGCAAAAATGTTTTAGCTCATAATCGCTTTTTTGGTTTATATGAGTTATAATTACACATACATTTTCCAGTAGACTAGGTTGAGTCATTATTTGTTGGACAACAACACAATTTTAGTGGTTTTTCTTGTGTACACCACCATGGTGGATTTTACATCTCACTGTCAACATGTGATAGAAGTGCAGACTTTAAGTTTCAATTCAGGGGGCTTTACAGAAATTTTTCAGTTAGGAATTACAACCATTTTTCATTCAGTTAATTTGATCAGAGGATCAAAATTAACTGAACAAACTAACACAATCCTAAGTATGAAGATTGTTTTTAAAATAAATCGTTTGCTGTCCAGCTTCCCTTGTGATGGCAGACCTTTACTGCAGCCACCTTCAGTGAACTGAAAATCATGCTGGATTGGGTTGTGATCGGGTGTCTGACTTGACCATTGAAGAATATCCCATTTCCTTGCCTTGAGAAAGTCTTGGGTTGTTTTTGCAGGATGCTTGGGGGTCATTATTCATTTGCACTGTGAAGCACAGTGTGATCAGTTTTGCAGCCTTTGGCTGAATCTGAGCGGAGAGTATAGCCCTGTACACTTCACAATTCATCCTGCTACTTCTATCAGCAGTCACACCATAGTAAACACCAGTGGCCTGCTTCCACTGGCAGCCAGCCATACACATGCCATAACACTGACTCCACTATATTTGACAGGCTGTTTCTTTCTCCATACTTTTCTCTTCCCATCATTCAGGTATAAATTAATTTGCCTTTCATTTATCCAAATAAATAATGAAAAGAGACTCTGCAGACTCTTTTAGATGTTTTCTGGTGAGGTCTAATCTGCCCTTGGTGTTCTTGAGTGTAACCAGTGGTTTGTACCTTGTTGCAAACTCTGTATTTACATTCATGAAGGCGTCTCATGATCGTAGACCTTGACAGTGATATGCCTACCTTCTCTAGAGTGTTCTTCACTTGGCTAGATGTTGTTGGCTAGATGTTACTAGTATCAGTATTTATCCTGAGGAAGTGCCATGTACAAGATTTTATGATAATCCATCCAATAGGTGCTTGCGTGGCATAAATAAAAAGAAACATGAATTTTGAGACTCACAAAATAACCTTGCCTTCAGGCCATTGGAGGGTACAGTAATTGTGCGTGCACCTAAAACTAGAGCAAGTCTATTATGTGCTGATCAAGGTCAATAAAAAAGCTGTATAGTTAGAGTGTCACAGAGTTACAATAAAGATGTTAAGCTGTAATTTGAATGCCTCACTAGCGGAAACGATCAATCCCATCTGTCAGTGGATATTCTAGTATCCTCTCTGCCCCGCTTTTTGATTCCTTCAGCTCCCTTGCCAATTACAAAGTGAGTCACTGAGCCAGAGTATGATTTTTCTGCTGTAGAGGGGATGATCTCATTGACATTCCTGGGAATGTGTCTTTGAGACAACTGCAGACATGTGGAGCTCTGTCTGAAAATATGAGTCACCTTGAATCAGAGACTAACCTATCCTAGTTACTGTGTAAGTAAGTGGCACTGATGTCAGTACAACTGGATCACGCCATCATTACTTTGTGACTGTTTCTGAAATCCTGTTTAAACTTTTCACAAGGAGCTTCTGTGATGTAACAGAGTTGTGAAATTAAGAATGGATTCAGACCTTAATGATCCAAGGTATACAAGTGCTTTAACAAAAGAGACCAGGAGAAAGTTTGACAGCCAGGCGGCTCCCTGCCAGAACGTGAAAGAAACATACATTCATTGAAATTATTTAAGAAAGAGGAGATAATAATAATAAATTAGTCTTATATAGCGCTTTTCTAGACACTCAAAGATGCTTTACAATTTTATGCACTATTCATTCACACAGCCACACCTGCCCTGGGGCAGTCTGACAGAAGCGTGGCTGCCAGTTTGCGCCTACGGCCCCCGTCACCATTCACACAACCACATTCACACTAGGCAACGTGGGGTTAAGTGTCTTGCCCAGGGACACACAACAGCATGTGCTCAGATGGGGACTCGAACACATTGTAGGTTATTTTTTGTAGGTGGGAAAACTTGCTAAATCAGCAGTGTATCAAATACTTATTTTCAGTGATGTGCGGTGAGGTTCGTGACTCGTGAGGCACTGACGTCATCACATCAGATTTACAAACAATAGTACATTAACTCGTTCAAGAGAGGCTAAGTTAAACAATAAATTCAGTTAATAAATTGTACAAGCATATGAACCCTAGAGAGTAGCTTATTCACCATTTGATTGGCAACAGTTAACGTGTTTTGTTTAAAATTTCATACCGGCATTCTTTAGATATACAAACTAGCATAGAAAAAATAACTTACTTATAAATGAAGTCCATGCGCCGCTCCTTTTGAAGAAAACCATTAATAACTTGTTTGCTAACTGTTTACTGTAGCTTGCTGTCTAATTCTATTATTTTGCAGCCGAGGAGTCATAAGAAGACTCCATGGGATCACCAGCGCCCCCTGCCAAAAAAAAAAACAACAACAAAAAACAAGTGCTGCTGATAGCTGATAGCAACCCATACGATTGTAAACAAAGTACAGTGAACCCTCCCTATAATGCGTTTCACCTTTTGCGGCCTCGCTGTTTTGCGGATTTTTTAGTGCAGTTTTTATTCTTTTTAATAGTGTATGAACGCGCATTGTGTTCTGCGTCCTGATTGGCTGTCAATCAATCTCTGTCCCTCGTCTCTGTCCGGTACAGAATGTGTTCGGCTTGGCAAATTTACATGTTTGCAAATTTTCTCCACGACAAAACCCACAATGTCGACGAAACGTTCTGCACCTGCGGACATGCCTAAAAGGTGCGAGTCACACTGTCTCCAACGTCGTTCTTTAATTATTAAAATGATTATTTTGCAGTATTTCTAAAAACTATCATAGTTATTTGTGAGAAAACATTTATATTTTTATTTCTTAAACAAATGCTTGGGCCTGAAAGCAGGTTTTTATCTTTGGTTTTGTTCTATAGTACTGTATAATAGTCGTAAAAAATAAAGGTGACTACTTTGCGGATTTCGCCTATCGTGGGTTATTTTTGGAACGTAACCCCTGCGATAAACGAGGGTTCACTATAATCATGTTTCCAAATGTTTCATCAAACAGCATTCACAGGCTGTTCTTTACTTACTATACAGGGCACATTATAATGACTAACCAAAAACCAAGAGAGGCCGAGACGGTTGCAGTCAAACCAACAGGCTGACATCTTCTTCAAAGCCTGTCTGCTGTAAATCTGTCAAACTACAGAACGCTCTCTGTAGTTTGTTCCCTGGATGGTCATCATTTTGACATAACAACTGCAGAGTCAAAGAAGTCCTTTAAAAGCGCTACAGATCTATTTATTCTCTTGATTTCTTTTACATAGCAAAGAATAACCTGAGGGGAAGTAGGTAAGACAAGCGGTGATGCAATCATGAGCTGTTTGCCTCCATCTGGTTGTCTCTGTGCAGTCTGGGAGGAATATGTCATCTGTGATGTCACACAATTGCACAACTCCTTCAATAGTAATACTTAGAGCATAATAATTATTATTATCTGCAGATATATGTTCCCATGAAGTGATAAATATTCCTGTTGAAAGATGTTTGTTGTTTTTTTTAAACATAACACATCCAGGTCTTAACATTTTTTCATTCATATAAGTATCCAAAGAAAAAAACTCTATGAATTGTACTTAATATTTCAAACACATAGCTTGGATAAACGTCCCTGATTTCAGTAAAGCAATATCCACAGCACAGCTGATTATGGCATGAAAAGCTTGAGAAACCAAATGAACATAACCTGCTCAACACCACACGGTAAAAAAGACACAGTTAATATGTAGCTGGTGAACATAGTGAAGCAATTAGTAGCTAAAGAGCCAGATGTTTCCCCCAGGAGCTGATGGACACCAATCAGGGGGAACATAAAAACAAATGTTGGATTTTGTTAGAGACATGACTCAAAATGAAAATCAATGCTAATAATAGCCCCCCCCCCCCCCCCCCCCCCCAAAAAAAAAAAGAAACAAAAAGATCGATCTTTTTTACCCCCCCCCCCAAAAAAAAACCCGCTGTATAAAAAAAACAAAA
>VOQJ01021329.1:4530-28537 GCA_015052665.1 Apistogramma diplotaenia | reverse complement strand
AACTTTTTTTTTTTTTTTCTCATAAAACACATTCATCAGTCATGTGGATACAAGTTGTATATTTTAAGCCAAACATAAAATCCAAGCTCTAGCTTCTGTTAATGACATGTTAAAAGCTTTAGCAAGACCAGCAGAGTTAAAACCTCATCATAAACACGGCTTCTCGGGGCGATGTGTTTTTTGCTTTGTCACTCTGGAGGGGGAAGACCTGCTGCTGCTCTCTGCTCTGCCGAGGACGGGAAGCCTAGGATGTGACCTGTAAATGTCTCCACAGATATCTCACACGGGATCACACAGTCCAGTGTATGTTCTGCATCTCCCCCTGAGTGTGTACACATAAAAAAAAGTTTTTCTTGTAAGCATTTTTTTATTTATTTTTTTGGTAATGGCTTGTGAGTATGCATTTTTATATTACATACTTTTAGATTCAGACGATCCCTCTTCTTCTTCTTCTTCTTCTTCCTCCTCCGTCTCATCATTGAGGGTTAAAAGTGCAGCAAAACACTCCGCCACCTCTTCCTCTGTCATGTGTTCTCCTGAGAATAATATCAAAATTACATGTGCCAGTAAAAACTGACAATAATCATGCATCAAGATTTTTAATCTAACACCAGTAACAAGCAGACTAAACTTTCTCCTTACCTCGAACCTGTAAAAGTTCCAGCAACTCTTGTCTCTGCAGCACAGGCTGTCCTGTACTGTCAATGCTCCCAAGGACGCGAAAAGCTTTAACCACATCATTGCTAGAGATGCTGAAGGCTGGCCGGTGGTTGACATACAGCTTGATAAACTCCTCAATGTCAATGTCAGTTACATATTTTCCTGTTTCAGCATACTTGCTGAACTTGACCTCATTTCGCATGTCTTCTATCTGGTGAATAAAACACAGTTAACAGTTATTACAGTTCTGAGGTTTAGTGCTGCTTTTTGTTTTAATGAATATACCTCTTGTTCAGTAGGGTAGTGTCCCAAAGCTCTCATTAGAGAGGGAATCTCTGACAGGGGGATTTTGGAGGACACTTGTCGTTTCTCCATTGATTCTATGCCTTGATTATGGATTTGGCAGTAGTAGAAAAAATCCTCCATCTCCTAAACACAGAAGAGCTCAAAATACTGATTAAAATGTCATAATTAACAGCTTTTAAAACTAAAACTAAACCAGGGTGAGGATCGAAGGTCAAATTAAAAACAAATATCCTAATCTTGCTTTCTTGTAATATCTAAAAGTATATTTTACATGTGAATATGTGCACATATGTCATCCTCTCTATGAGAAGCAACAGAAGTAAAAGGACCATTAAGTAAGATAGAATGCACTTTTTAAACCTAAATGCTGGGACATTATGGTGTCACAGCAGCAAAAAAACATTCAATAAAACCTAGAATAAAAACCTTTGTACACCAATAAAGGAAAACATGTAACTCACTCTGTAGAACGTGCCGTCCCGTCCTCCCTCCAGGAGACTGTAAAATGGTACCATGTCCTTTCCACCCAAAGCAGCTGCTGCCTCCAGCACGCTTATGTTTACCACAAGAAAGAGGACAGATCAAGATAGGAAACATCACTATAACTCTCTACTAATTACCAGGTTGCTACGATGAAATCCTACTTCAAGTTTATTTCCCATGAGAGGACTGTGCAGTCTGATCTTCCTGCCGTAAAAATCAATCTGCCATCATAGGAGCAGGCAAACGCAGCCATTCCTGCTGAATGGCACATCAAAGCATTTGACTTGTAGGGGTTTCCATCCACGGGCAGAATCTGGAGACCCAGCTACAGACATGCAAGACACTGTTTATGGTAATATCATTATCAATGTGACAACAAGCAGATAAGTGAAAAGAAAAAGACAGAAAATTATGTAGTCAATGTACTGCAGGAATTTAAAAGAAGACAAGTAGTTAGTCTTAATGAAAGTCAAATATCTGTCAGTAACACACTACAAACAAGTTCCAGCACTGACCTTTTCCTCTGTGATGAATGCCAGGTAATATGAGTCTGCGTTAGCTCTTTCAGACTTAGGTAGAACCACTATCTTTTTAATGGGAGAGCCATATGTTGGCCCCTGAAGGGTCTTTCTGTATTGGTAAAACATTATAATTATGTTTCTAGTAATTTGCTGTGACAGAAAATCTGATCTACAGTATTTTACAGACCTGCACATCATTGTTGTGCTGTTGAAAAGCTTCATCTTATATTGATCTGAGACGATGAGGAGAAACTGCTCGGTCGTGAGGGGAGGATACCAAGTCATGCATGTTGGTGCGGCGCTTTGTTCAATGCGCTCCGAGTTTAAGATGACGAGCTTGTCCACATCACTGTTCTCCAGGTCGTACTCCACCTGTTAGTCAGTTCCACACATGCACAGTGAAATGTGTGGACCGTCATGAGTGCTGCAACTTTGACCAAGTGGACTAACCAGTTGGCAGTCCATTCCTAGGGAGAGCAGTCTGGGTTGAGTGCTGTCCAGGTGAACCCCAAACAGAAGATCTTTGATGGGCTTGTAGTGAGAGCGGACTCTGCCCAGGTACATCCACTGAGGTAAAGAGCCTTCTTTAGTGTTCAGGTGAAACACTGACACTGCTTTTCCGGCATCCTGACAGACGCATGAAGTATAAATCATTTCGTAATCATGGTCAAAAACAGTTGTCTGTAACAATGACAGTCAACATAATCTGACAAATTCCAGTCTAGAAATATTTCTTGCTCACCGCAGTGGCGAGATAAGTTGAGTCTGAGGAGAAGGTGATGAGATGGATGCTGTCTTTGGTGTAATGTAAACCTTCCTCTGGATCACTTTGTAAAGTATAGGCATTCAGTATGTGAAGAGCTCCACTACTAAAACCCACTGCCAGATATAATCCTGAATAGAAACAACATGTGACAAAATCAAACAGCAGCTGGGAGACACCAAAGGTTAAGCATACGTACAGGCTGTTTGGCTTACCTGCAGGGTCAAAAGTGACACACTGAATCTGCGTCTTGGTCTTAAAGACCTTTCTGCCTGTGATCACTTTGGTGTTATAGTCCCACATTTTTAAAACGCCGCCTTGATTGCCAATGGCCACAGTTGACTGACTGGGGTGGCATGCCACCGCATGAATAGGCTCGTAATCATCGTGCAGCACAGTTCGAGTGATGAGGGTCTCTGCATTCACATGTATAACTCTGTGACTGACAGTGGTCACGACAAAGTTCCTGCAGACAAAGACACGTCAGCTTGGCAAAAAATGCATAATCTGTATTTTCATTATGCAGAATAAAACAGTTCGGAGTGGAGATATACTACAGGGTTCAATATAACAAATGTCCCAATAGCTCAGTGTGTTTACTGCAGTACATCAAGCTTACTTTTTTCTAAGATTTATAATAGAAAATGTCAATCTAATAATAATCTTTGCTATATACTTGTAGATTACTTATAGATTTTGCTGGTTAATAAAGACTGGCTTCTTTTTGTTGGCCAGTAAAAGTCTGATTTTACTGGTCTAGTGCGCCTTTGTGTTGAATGCTGTAGGAGTTCATCTTTATACCTGGTAATTAAGGGTTTGGAGTCCAAATTGTACTCCTGCTCTCTCTTATTCCATTCTTTGGAAAATGAAATGGAAAGAATGGCATCCAGATTTAGTTCAGTGTACCAAGCAAGGACACAGAAATTGCCATCGTAAAAGTTGATGTGACCTTGAGTATTGCAAGTTACAATGCAGCTGTGATAACACACAAACAAGGATAGATTAGGAAGCAGTAAATACAAGTGATAATTACCATGCGACAACAGACAATGTTTCTGGCTGTGCCTACCCATCAGTGATGGCCAGAAGAGTGATTTGCTGTTGCTGGAGGTCGATTTGTCTGATTGTGTGTTTGGCTAGGTTCTTGTTATTAAGCAAATCTTCCTTCAAATGCCAGCCCACAACACCGCCTCCAGAGGCTATGAAGATCTCAGGTTCTTTCCAGTGAAACACAGATCGACTGAGAGGCATGTTACCCGCGCTGAAATTTTCAGAGTAGTCAGAAGCAAATTCAGTAGCACCACTGGTTTTCTTACTGAACTGTAACGGTCAAACACAACAGAACATGAATAAATATACTCAGCTTCATAACGAGGCAGAAAACTCTCTCACAGTCTAATAGTGGATCATTTTCACCTTCTTGAACTTCAGGTCAGTGTACTGCAGACTTCCACAGGCCTGAAAAAAGGGTCGGTGTATTGCCATCACAATCAATACTTCAACAGCCATACTATGCCTTTTTAAGAAACTGACCAGCTGAACTTACGCTGCTGTAGAACAACACGTGACTTTTGCTGCTGCTGAGCAGCTGAGAGCTTTTCTCTGGTCTAAACATGATGTAATCCTGAAAAAAACAGTTCAGCACTTCAATATCTGATCACCTCAGTCCTGTTTCCTTCAAGTTAGGTGCCATTCACGTAAAAAAAGTAATAAAAATACTTACTTGAAAACCAAATTTAGGATTGAGTTCAGCAAACCACAAAGGCTTTTCTGATTCACTGGTCCAGTCCCAAATGCACACACGCTGAAAAGATCGTCACAGAGTTTAAGCTGATTTTGAATTAACGTAAAGTTTACTTTCGTGATACAGCTGTATTGTTTGTACGGTCACATTCATAAAATGTAAAATAGCCTCAGCTGTTTTCTGAGCCTATATGTAGATAGAGTAAAGATAAAGAAAGATATTGACTAAAATATGCAAAAATATGAAATAACTCTATATTAGGGCAGTGCAATATGTCTGCACCTGTTTTTGTTGCTACATTGCTTTGCAATATATTCTGTGTTTTTTTACCATCATATGTATATAGTCACATTTTTCTTATATTCTTACATGTATTTAGCTTATGTTCTTTTTAATATTTTTATATTTATTTATTACATTGCATAAGTCCAATGGCGAGTCAGTCATAACATGATATATCTTATAACATGTATAACACATATAACATGATAAATGTTATATTTATACATTTAAAAAAGTCTGAACAAGTGTGGCTTGAATGGAAGGATTCCCAGGAGATGGCCTCTTCTCTCTAAAAAGACCATGGCAGCACAGATTAGGTTTGCAAAGTTGCATTTGAACAAACCACAAGACTTCTGCAACAATGTCCTTTGGATAGATCAGACCGAAGTGGAGATGTTTGTCAAAAATTAAATGCAGCTTATCATTGCAAATATCTCACACCACTTGTCAAGCATGTTGGAGGAGTGATCATTTTGGCTTGTTTTGCATCCACATGACCTAGACATTGTGCAGTCATTAAGTCAGCCATGAACTCTTCTGTATACCAAAGTTTTCTAGAGACAACCCTTATGAAAATCCACTATGGTTTCCTATGGTTTTATGTAGTAACCATAAAAACCATAGGACACCATAGTGGATTTTCGTAAGGAAATGTTTGGCAATCTGTCTGACAGCTAAACCTATTGAATCATAGGGTGAAATTAGTTTTACATAGAAATTGCACAGAGTCCTGCAAAAGTTTCTCTTTCACATGACTGTACATATCCCACATGGTGGTATTACCCTTGAAAAAAACACACTTTTTGAAGTTTCCTCTATTAGATTATTAGAAACAAATAAAACAACCATGGTATTGGTACTTGTTTCAGCTAGTCTGCATCATAAATCTGTGTAATTATCCTATGATAGTGATGCTTAAAGCTGGTTATAGAAAAGACAGCAGAACAACAGTGAGATTTTGGCTTTACATTGTGACACTTGGAGTGGGTGCAAAACTGATTTGGTTGCAAGTTTTAACCAAGCTTAAATATGTTTTTAGTCTTAATGTTTCCTGTTGCTAGTAATTTTATGTAAAGTATACAGGTGAAGGTTTTTTTCAGATTTAGTTGATTTAAAAAAACGATTTAAACGGAATAACCCTTAGATTAATTTTAATGATATGTATTATTTTCATACATATATTGTGGTTACAGTGTTTTGTTTTGATTGTTTGTTTTTGCCACCATGATCATTGGGATTAAAGTTTTATATCGTGCCACACTTACTTGAACTTCTTCTGTCCCAAGAGTTGCCAGATGTTTTGTGTCGGTTGAAAATGCTAACGCGATGACACCGGCTTCAGGGTGGCAATCGAATAATGTGTGTACGGGAATACTGAAACATTTTTCATATAGGCAGTTACCAGCAAGGTCAAGCCTAAAGCAGTAAGTAAAGCATCAGTGTGTGCAGAATAAAGAGATACCCGGAGTAGGAGTCCCATATGATCACCATGCATTTTGGCCCCTGATCTGCAGTTGCAATCCAGCGTCGATCTTCACTCACACACATAGATGAAATGGAGTGGGAGTGGCCCTGAAGACATTAACAAGAATATTTTCAAGTAAGTCTCCAAATCTGCACACCTGTCATTAAAATACATACATTGTGAACATCAAAAGCAGACACCTAGGTTATTAAGGCAGACAGCTGATACTGTAGCACTGACTTAATCTCATTACCTTAAGCATGTGTCGGGAGTTTGAGGTGTGATTGTAAATAATCCCAACATGAGTCGCAGCATAGAGGAGCACCAGCTCATCGTGGTCTTGCAGTGTGAAAACAGGAAGAGCATGAGTCATGCCAAGGATGAAATCTAGTGACTGGATGAAGGGCAGATTTAGAAAAATGTCAGGAATAAGTGAAGAAAAACTGATATAAAAATATTCTTACTAGTGCATGTGGTTCAGCATCACTTATCTTCTTTGAGAAAAGTGTGTCTCTAGTTGCAGTGTAGACTTGAGACTGCCCAGTCCTCCTCGGTATGTCAGACTTTTGCTTCTGCTTCTCTTCATCCTCACCTGCTGCTCCGCTGCCCTGTACGACTCCCACCACTGGCTGCTTTGTAGCTTTGTAGCTTGTGGATGGCTCCATTAAAGTTAATTCTACCGTAACTTTATGAGTCTCCCATCTATTGTTCTGATGCCTAAATTAACTGTAGATTACATCAGCCAAACAGTAACAGCAGTATGTTACAAAAACAGCGCAAGATCATTTGATTCCTTCCGAAATTTAAGGACAAACGTTTAAATCTGTCATTGGGTCTTAAAGCTCCTACGGGGAAACATTACGTTGCCTAGTTACAGAAGATAGACGGATGAGCCCTTTCAAATTAAAAGCACGGCTGAGTCACAAAATAGTAAAGCCACAAAACCATTCAAAAAAGTATAAATAGTAACGGAAAATGCTTTGTTGTTTTCGATATGAAAATACTATAATGATTTTTTTGGGTGATTTAATGTGTTTATTTATCGCAATCGTTATAGTTATAGTATACATTCATTTTAGCCAGAAAGTATCGATCTTGGTTTGATGCTTTTTTCTGTGTATACAGTTATGTATTTTTATTTGTTCGTTGATTTGTTCTTTAGTATCGGTATGATGTGAAATCGCATTAACCGGAAGATCACTTCTGTTTTGGAATCGTCAGCTTAAAGCTTTTACTTTGAAATGTTACGGTTTCCTCCTACATGGTTTTTCCGGTTGCACGGGTTTAGTAGTGTCAGACTTTCAGGTTCCGATTTGTGTGGCCGAGTCGTTATTCATTTTTGCTACCTCTTCCTCGCGTTTTCTCTGCATATTAAATGTCTCTAACCGAGGTCTGACGGTTTCTCCTTTTCATTATGACGGTTTTATGACTGCGAAGGAACGCTCTGATAACAGGTGAGGCTGGTAATGATTTCATCAGCTGACAGGTGAGACGCAAGTTTGTGTTTTAAACGAGGTTTTAATGACTGGTTTATGTTTGACTGGCCGCTCGTTGCTAATTGGCATCAGTGTTAGCCGGCGGTTCTTATCTCTCAGCTGACAGTCAGCCGCTCCGGCTTGTGGGGCTAACAGCTAACACCCAATTCTCATACAGGCTTATGTTACTCAGATTTATGTATTTTTTTCAGATATTATGGTTTAAATTGGAGCGTATTGTCCGTGAGTTATCAATAAATTGGTACAATGAGACTATAACCTTTTGCAACAGTACTCGATACTCTGCTGAAAAAAGGCGTAAACGTAACAAGTAAAATGCGAAAACTGAAGTAGGCATAACCAGCATGACAGTCTGACGCTTAATGAGTTTACTGGATTTAATTGCTAGCTGATCCGTTGTCAGGAGTTTTTGACTCGTGTTTTCTGATGCTTATTAAGCTAGCTTTAGTTGTATTAAAATCATATGTTCATATGTCCAGTTAAACCAAAAAAACCTTACCTTAATGGCAGCAAAGGTCAAAGAGCCCACTGTCCTATGCTATTTAAAAAAATCTTACTTTGCTGTCCACTTTTAAAGTTCAGTATTAAAGAAATACACGCCATATAAGTATATAAAAAGGCTTAGGATATTGGAGGAGAATTTTTCACTCACTGGACGCTAGTAGAAGGTTGGACCCCATTTTTGCCTTCACAGAGATTGTGTGACCTTTGTGACATGGTGCTTTATTCTGCTGGAAGCAGCCACCTGAAGACGAGTATGCTGTGATTATAGAGGGATAGACACGGTCAGCAACAATACTGGGCTGTGGTGTCTAAACAGTGCTCAGATGGTAGTAAGGGGTCCAAAGTGTGCGCAACATCACAAGCCTGTTGTGTTGTTATGGCATGATTGAGCTATTCTTTTGTTTCTTATCCTGATGGACACAGTCTCTTCCTGGATAACAGTGCCTTCAGAATAGAATACAAAGAGTTCACTGAATAATTTGAGTGTAAAATTGACTACCAGAGTATAATCACAAAATGAGCAGTTTAAAATTTCTGACTTTTTTTTAAAAGAAAAAAGTATACTAATAATAAAATAGAGTGACTGAGAACCTACACAGACAATAAATATTAAACTTTTTTGTTGTTGTTGCTGTAAACATAATTTTTATGTCCAGCGGGCAGCATATATGAGAGATGTGGGCAGATAAGCAAAGAGCAATCAGAGTTTCTAAGGAGGAGCTGCTCTGCAAGAATGCCTGTGGTTACTATGGAAACCCAGCATGGCAGGGCTTCTGCTCCAAGTGCTGGAGGGACAGGGCACGACCAGCTGGAAGCCCGAGAGAAGAAACTAGGTAAATATATTCACACTGTGTGTTAGTTTACACATAATAATGCGTAAAAAATACGTAAAGGGTACTTTTACGTATTGACTGAAATTAACACATCAGTCTAAATGCAGATAGAGATCTTCAATTTGTCTTCTGTCTCTCAGCTTGGGGCACTTTGGTTTAGGTTTACATGTCTGATACTGTCCTTCCCATAGACCGCGCAGTGATGGGACACTCCCCACATTCTCCAAATTTGAGGAGAAGAAAAACATTGAGAAAGGTCGTCGAATTAACACTGTGAGGAGACTCTTCTGGGGTAGTCCGTCACCTCCAAAACCTCAAGGTACATCTGCATTTTTGTGTATTTAGATTTTGTTGCCTGCAAGTCTTTTTCTTTCGGCTATTCTGTTTAAGAGTTGCCACATTATCTGGCTCTCTGTTTGGATTTTGCCACTTCTTCAACTTTTATCAACTGTTTATTCCTCCAGAGTCTCCTGAAAGCCACGCAAATGTGTTAAAAGCCTACCAAAACCTCGAGCCCGGAGACTTCACTGGTTTCCTAAAGATACTTCGGAGTCCTCCTTCCCAACGCTTGCAGTCTCGCTGTACAGCTTTTCTCAACACAATGGAGGCTTACCACGTGAGCAGTTTAAACATCTGAAACAACATTTCTTTCATAACTTCTCTTTGATATGTTAGAACTGTCCTCATCATTGATTCACGTCACCTTTGCAGGGTCTGCCGGTACAGAAGCAGTCAGACCTCGTGCAGGATTTCTACCAGTCTTTTGCTGAATACTTTAGCAGTGAGTACAGATCAGTTCCCTCTTGGGCTGCATATTGTGAAATTGTGAGTATTTCAAAAATGGCTTTTGGTTTCAGGTTTTCCTGAGGCTCAGGTCACTCAGATAATGGAGCACATAGAGAAGTTAATAATGACACGGCTCCACAAATGGGTTTTCTGCCATGACAGCTGTGACGATGAACAGAAGGACCTGGCTCTCCAGAAAAGGATCCGGCAAGTCACTTGTTTTTCAATCATAAAAATAATGAAAAAAAAAAATAGACTTCTGATCCTAAACTGGAAGTTGAAATCTGAGTCCTGCTTGTAACTGATGTCTTTTCTTTGCAGATCTTTGAACTGGGTCACTCCACAGATGCTGGGTGTACCTTTTCCTGATAAAACGGTTTCTGTCACAGGCGACCCCTTTCTGCCTGCTATAACTGGTGATTTAAAATCTCAGTACTTAAATAATCATTTTGACATGCTGGGAAATGCGTTTGTTTGCTTTCTTGTTAAAAATCAGCTCTAAAGATTCATGCCGTGAGCGACTTAGACAGTTCTGGTAACAGAACAGAAGCAGGTTCACCAACTGCAGACTCTTATTTAACTCGCTGACATTAGGAAGTAAAATGTGTATTTCCCAAAATGAAGATCTAGTACTTTAATGAGCCAAAAGAGTCACATTCAGTAAATGTGTTAAAAGGTTTTGAATTTGTTCCTGTCCTTTTCCCCCCAACAGCCATAATTGAAATGGACGCCAAACGGGCACCTCAAGACAAACTTGCATGTGTGTCCAAATGCAGCCAGCATGTCTTTGAAGCCCTCTCCCGCTCAAACAGCGAGCCTGCCAATGCTGATGACTTCCTGTCAAGCCTTGTTTACGTGGTTCTGAAGGCCAATCCACCTCGCCTGCACTCCAACATGCAGTATGTGATTCGTTTTGGGCTCCCTCACAGTCTGATGGCAGGAGAGAGCGGCTATTATTTTACTAATTTGGTAAGTTGACTGCAAAGTTCCTCACTTGTCTGCACCATAGGATGTTGTTAAGCCTGTTAATTGTTCACACTAGTGTCCTCATCTCTTAATTTAGTCTTGTGCTGTGGCCTTCATTGAAAAGCTGGACGGACCAGCATTGAACCTCAGTCCAGAAGAGTTTGACGGCTACATGCTGGGCCAACGTACTCCCTCTGCATTAAACAGGAGGCAGCAGGTGGTCAGTGACACACAGAACCTGTTGAAAGAGCTAAAAGGCAGGCAGGAGAAGCTGGACCAAGGTATGGGTGCTCTTAATGTGCAGCTGCAAAAGTGGGTCCAAGAAGTTCATTCACAGCTGGATGAGACCAGAAGCCAGTTTGTCCTGGCTCAGAAGGAGATGACGGCTCAGAAGGTGGCTTCCTCGTCCACTCAGGAAAATAAAGAGCAGTCGGTGCCGGTGCTTGAAGATGCAGGTCCAAAAGATACAGGCTGTTAGCTCTATTAATAGAAAAGCCTAACCTGGCACTGGAATTTATTTAATCATCAGTACTAAAATATTTGTAGGCTGCAGGACAAATAAAATGTATTTTCCAGTGCCACAGTTCCAAATGCAGGAGTAGGGCATTTGTAAGCCAGCTGAAGATGAAGGAGAAGTTACTGAAGGAAACCTTATGCATGTAGAAACACATGATAGTCAGATTTATTTGCACTTCTGAGGATTGAGCCAATAAACCACATTCCAGTTTCCAATAAGACGTGATCAGATGTACCATTTAAGCACTCAGGGTACATGGCACTTACAGATGTAACACCAACACTATAGGGTACTTATTCACTGATTTATTTTTTTTCTTCTTCTAAAGGTTTTATACCAATGTGCCTATATGTATGCTGCTCTGAAGCTAAAATACAAAGTATACTACAGGACAACTTGGTCACTGTTATTGACTACTTAAAGTTGGGGGCGTATTTGTGAAAACAGCATTTTTTTTTCAAAGCTGTTTGTTCTCAGCGGGTACAAAATGTTCAGTACCCAGAAGCTGCGCATTGTTTACAGCTGTTGAAAGACTCCTGAATAAAATCCAGGGGGGTTTATCTAATAATCTGTGATTGTATACAATATATTAAAGATTACACATCATTGAAACTAATGTGTTTGTGTGTTTTTCTTCAGTAAATTATTGAGCAGGCTATTATTTGTGCAACATTTTGCCAACAGGGAAGTTGTTTGTTTGGAAAGCCACTCAGGTGTCAAAAATTTAAATGGCTTGGTGCTCTACTTAGCTGATAAAGAATGAAATGTGTTCATGTTTATTCTGGACTTTTTAACTTCCTAAATATGAGTAAAGATAAAAAAAATAACTGATGAGAAAACTTGATCTTGTAAAGGTTTCAAGATTCATGCATAGCAGTCTGCAAATTATAGGATAATGTAAATAAACTTAAATTCATTTAATAGTAATGTGTTTTATTTTTATACACTTCATTGTGCAGGAAAAACCTACCCAGAATATTGTGTAATTTTTGATGCCTGGCCAAAGAAAATGTCACACTCTAATATTCTGTTGGATCTCTTTAGTTCTGAGGATGTGGCATCACTTTGATAATCTCATACACTATCATAACAATGATGTTCACCAGGAGTTGCATTACTTTTTCACCAAATCTTGTACTGATGGGAGAGTCTGATTGTTCCATTAAAATCTTCTCCAGCGAGTCTTGTTCTCAATGTACAGTAAATAAAATCTGGATGCTGCAGGGGCCATTACATGTGTGAAAGTGATGTCCTACAGTGATCCTGAGATTGTCTTTTTCTGAATGAAGGAGGAAAAAAAATCCATTGTAAATATCTGGTCGTTCAGTAGATACAGGCCGTAAGCTGACTGCATTTTTCGAGTAGATAATGTTGCTGAATTTGGACATCCATTCCAGTGGAAATACCTTAACTATTTCCTCAGTTAAATCCAGGATTACCTTTTCTTTTTTTCTTTTTTTTTGCTGGGTAGTTGCCATGGACTATGATTCAAGGTGGGGGAAAAAGGGTTGACTCCAAGCATGGCTTTAGAGAAGAAAAAGCAGGTGCACGTAGAGAACAAGGAATGCCTCATGTTGAAAATGCACAAAAAGAAAGATCTTTCATAATTATTGTGTATTAAAGTTTAGGGCTTTCATATTTGGTCTTTGTATGGGTAGAACCCAGTGTACTCGGGGTATAAAAAGTAAGCGCAAGCCCAGACCTGTCAATTAATACTGTTTTTGTTCTTATATATAATTTTATTTCTTATTATTTATTTTAATATAATAATTAAATAATTATTATAATAATGATGACCAACATTGTTATTGTAGTATTGTTGACTTGCAGGCTATTGTAGACTTGTAGTAGCACTACGAGCAAGTCATTAGGGGGCTCTAAACTGCTGTACTGCCTAATAAGACAGGAGAAGAAGAAGTAGTAGGCAGACCGGAAGTGTCATCACTGTACTCAGAGCAGCCATGAAGATGACAGAAGAGAACAGTTCTGGAAACTCCGAAATAACAATGGATGATGTTAAAATCCTTATCAAAAAGAAAGATGAAATTGAAGAGCAGATAAAGGCATATTATGACGTTCTACAAGATGTAAGTCAGCTGTTACATTATTAGCAAAACGCTACACAAAGCTGTGTCTCAGCAAGGCTGTTAAATCGGTGTTTGTTTACTTTTATTTACAGCAGGGTGTCGGAGTTGAAGACCCGTTGGTGGATGAGGAGGGTTACCCGCGAGCTGATGTTAATTTATACCAGATCAGAACAGCAAGGCATAATATTTCATGTAAGCACCAGTTTGTTTGTTTCCAGTGTTTTTTTTCTGACAGCAGGAGGCGCACATGTTAGTTTTAGCATTTGCAGATAAGTCTCATTCCTGTTTGACAGGAATTTGATGTAAGGTTTGGAAACCAAAACCTAACTAATAATTTACCCCACAGATGCCCAAATCCAGGCCTCAGGGCCAGTGTCCTTTTATAGTTTAGCTAATTCGGATTCATTAATGCCAGAGCACACACATAAAACTCGGCATAAGAAACCAGGATTACACAATAAAGTGTGAACACTTGTTTCCATTGTGGTCCTGCAGCTTTTGGATACAACCCTGCTTTAGCACACCTGAGTCAAACAATTAAGTCTTTATAGCAGGATGGGGGAGAATTTAACTGCATACCGAGGAGGTGATTCAGCCATTTGATTCAGGTGTGTTGCAGCAGGGTTGCATCCAAAAGCTGCAGGACACCAGTCCCCGTCAAATAGCAACTTGGGGTTCAGTATCTTGCCCAAGGACACTTTGCCATGCAGTCTGGAGCAGTCAAGACTCAAACCTCCTGAGCTATAGCCATCCCCACAATGATGTGATTCTCCCATTCCACTGCATCCCTCAAGTGCTTGATTGGATTGAGATCTGGTGACTGTGGCGACTATTTGAGTACCATGAACATAATGTGACGCTCGAGAAACCAGTTTGAGATGATTTGAGCCTTGTGTCTTTGTGCGTCATCCCATCGGAAGCAGCCATCAGAAAATTGGTACACTGTGGTCATAAAGTACTGGTCAGTTTTACTGAGCTATATACCGCTCTACTTATTTGAGTTATTTGTTGTATTTAACTTCATTTTTAACTGCTGAAACAAAGGAATTTACCAGCTTTTGGGATAAGTACCATCAATTTTGTCATCAACATAATGCTACAGTTTAAAATTGTTTAATTTGATTATTTACTCATTAATAAACTTTAAAGTAAACAATGAAAAGATTATATCACAAAAGCCAAAGGTCCCATTAGACATTTTCTGATCAGGCCTTCAGAATGATCACAAGGCCATCATGGCAGAGATAGAAGAAGCCCTGCACAAGCTGCATGCTCGAGAGAAAGCCAAGCGGGAACAGGATGACGCCGAAGCCCAGGAGGAAGCGATGGAGCATCAGGTTACGCTACCGTCTCCCTTTGCACGGGTGGATACTGTGACCGACGGCTCGCCTGCCAGTGGAGCTGTGAGTGATAAGAACTTTTTTAACAAATAGCTGTTTTGAGTTTGGTTTGTAAAACATGGTGGGGGGGTTTTTTTTCCCCATAATTGTTTCTTTTAAAGGGGCTCAGAGTCGGTGATGAATTGATCGAATTTGGCTCTGTGAACACGGGGAACTTTCAGAAACTTCAGGATATTGCATCTGTGGTGCAACACAGTGAAGGGGTAAGACAGACATAACCCACAGGCAGCTTTAATTAAACTTCGTTTTTAAATATTGTTTCATTTTTGTGTATTCAGCTTGTTATGTATATCGCTAAAAACATGTTTTTACATTATTTATTATAAATTTTATTATTTCTTTGTATCTAATTTTGTTATACTTAGAATGTGTATTTATGTTTTAAGGATCTTCCTTGTTATTATCTCGTTATTATTAACTCTGCAGAAACCACTGCGTGTCTCTGTGATTCGGGCTGGCCAGAAAGTTCACATGAGCCTGACTCCGCAGCGGTGGTCAGGCAGAGGTCTGCTTGGGTGAGTGCACAACTGAGACACAGTGACATGTCTCACAGTGATGTGTTGGGCATGGACTTAAAGCTGTGTCCCGGTTTAGGGGCTGCATCCTTCGAAGGCTGACAATGTCACAGCAGGGTGACAAAGCCTGTCCCATTGCAACGGTGCCAAATGTGGCGCAATAAGGATGTGCACACATCATCTGCTATACCAGTCTAAATTTTTACCAGATATGCTGCTGTCACTGCTGCTGTATGAATCTATTGTTTCTGTAGATTCATACATAAAAAATAGTCTGTCATTAATGATAGCAGCTCATTGATAAAAGGATGGAAAATGCTCTTCATTTACTTTATAGACGCTGCTGCCTGTAACCTGTGTGTGCATTGTTAATCCATTCAGTATTTTTCATTTTAAGGCTATACTGCTCACCCCTATGGCCCACATATGCATACCTTTCTGCCTTTGCTATTGAAACAGCTGTTAAACAGCAGGAACAGCGCATCATAAGTGCAGTGCGGTCTTTGTGGCTACACTCCCAAAGGATGCAGCTCCTGAGTTGGGATCCAGGTTAAGAGTTTGAGTAGTGGCCCATATTTGGGAACAAAATGGTGTAGACGTTCTACTATTTGCCATGTCGTGATAGTGAATTACTCTTTAGTACGCATAGTTAACATGTCATTATGCAGCTTAGTCCATTAGTAAGCAAGAAGTTGTCCACTATTGTTGTTTTTTTTTCCCCCAGGTGCAACATTGTTCCAGTTCATCGATGATCATCTAAACACTATACAGAACTTTAAGTGTGAATTTAAAGCGTCTTAATGCAAACTTGGATCCATCTCCTTCATTCCAGTTTTCAGAATGGGATATATGAAAATAAAGCAACTGTGTTCAAGAAGTCATGTTGAGTTGACTCAGTGGGGAGCTGAAGCTTGATCAGATTTCCAAGTTTTTAAAAGCAGCTTAGTGGCATTTGGTATTGAGTCTTTCCTTTCGGGAGCACAGATCCACTCTTATCCAAAATATTAATTAAAAAAATGAAAACCCAGAGGTCTGAAGTGATGATGAACGGGCACTTAAAAAACAACTCTGAGAGCACGATTGATTTGGCATTCTCAATCAGTGAAGCCTTATTTCTGGGAATCTTTGTGATAAAATAAAAAATTTTCATGCAATTAAAGATTCTGATCGAGTTTGATAATCATTGACAGCTGAACACTACTTGCAAAGTAAAATATTTCCACTTCGATGCCATAACACCGTGACAGTGACTGAGTAGAGTTAATGAATCCAAACTGACTTTTGTGTTGCCATGACCGCAGTTTGGCAAAAACAAAGCAAAAACATTTCTAACAGTGTCTTTTTAATGTAAAAGTAATGAAATCCCCCACATGCGTTTCTTCACAGTGGCTGTGTTTACATGTAGGGTGAGTGAGCGTTACCCAACATGTTTCCATCAGTGAGACTTAGCAACATGTTTTCATTCCTTTGAATGGGTGTCTGCAAACAAGTACTGTAGTGAATTTACAACAGTGTAAAAAAAAAAAGTTCACATTGGTTGCTTGAGTTTCTTCTTTTTGGGCTTGACCATCTGTGGCAGCTGGATTTTGAAGGCAGTCCTGAAAGGGGAAAAAAAACCATGTGAATTCTAAAAAGATAAAAAGTATAAAACATTTAAGTCCACAAGTCTGACAAGGGCACGTTTTTCGTAGTTTTGCCTTTGCACACTGCCACCACAGACTTTAAATGTGACTGAAGTGCAGACTTTCAGATTTAATTCAACAAAAAACAATGACATCTCCAAATAATGCATTTCCTCGCTTGAGATGTTCTGCTAGGCCTTTAATGCAGTCACCTTCAGTTGCTGCTCGTTTGTCTTTATTAACTGAAGGCTGTATGCTGTACTGGGAGATCAGGCGAGCTATAGAAGAATCTCAGGTCTTTGCCTTGAGAAGCTCTTAGGTTGCTTTTGCAGTTTTCTTTGGGTCATTATTTTCACTGTGAAGTGCTGTCTCGTTGGTTTTGCTGAATCTGCTCAGAGATTATAGCTCTGCACTCTAGCAGCAGTCGCATCATCAATAAACACTAGTGACCCGGTTCCACTGGCAGCCCAATGGGGATTAAAGCTCAGTCTGCCTACTGTGGTGGTGTATTAAGACGAGAATTAAAATGTCAGATGTATTAAAACTACTGTATAAAACAAAGAAAAAAGACTCACTCGCATGTTGTACAAATGGGGCTGAAGTTGCAGAATACTAAAAAACAAAAAAGGCAAGAAAGTGATTAAAACAACATACTGCAGGGCTTATCACTAATGAAGATTCTTAAGCGGGATTCACACTCACTAGACAGACAAACTGAGCACACATAGCCAATTTCAATGAGGTTGCGATGGCAGAAACATGCAGCTCTGTAGTCCACGTGTGCAGGCGGTGGCAGCACCAGCTGTGATCGCTGCTCAGAGTCGGGCAGGAACACCCACTATTCAGAAAACACAAAACAGCCATCATTGCATGTAAACGAGCCACTTTATTCTTAAAGTGTGTCCGACTCTACTGTGCTCGCACCAAAAGATACTGTGCCAGGGCGACTTTCTGTGGTATCTTCAGGTACAATCCTCCAGTGATATCACAAGCCTGCAAATGCAGTTTAATAGAAGAAAGAAAGAATTGGGTTAAAAGGTTTAGAATGGCAACGCACAGTCCACACATCACATCATCGCGCAGCCTTACACTGATGATGTTAATAGACGGAAAAATTAAGATAAAGTATTATATTTGAATACTTGGATAACTACAAAGCAGTGACTGTCCTATATGAAGCTATAAAAATGTACCTGCTGAAGGAGGCCGGAGTCGGAGTCCAACACACAGGCGTCTATCAAGATGTTCTGTTTTAAATACAAAAACATTTTTTAGATGCAGTTTTTCACATTTTACCTTAACAAGTCATTAAAATGTACTTTTTAGGAATTACCCTCAGCAGAACTGAACTAAAACTTTAACCTGCCTTTTACATTTTACCAATGGGTGTGTTTTTGGATGTTGTCCACTGTTTAACTTTAGATTTTCTTTTTCATTGCCATTCTTAAGCTGCTTTGCTTTTTGCCCTCATGAAGCCTTGATTATACTGATATCTTATGCATTGTAAATTCTCCACAGACAAGTCCACACAGTCACAAAAAAACAAAACAAAACATGGAGCCTCATGTTCGCTGCCCGAATTATGCTTCTGTTTCAGTCCTACGTGCTTAACCTGACGTGCACCTCTAGAAAAATGTAATTACACATCGGGTGGACTCAACCCGCAATGACATACACAGGCTCCGCACACAGAAGCACGAGCATGAGGTTTCACAGGCAGCTCTGCCCATTGCTCATCACATCCGGTTTCATACCACCAAGATGGAGATGTAAAAAAATTTAATGAAAAGTATTTAAAATTAAATTAGGTCCAAATTTTTATTTACAATGGCCATTTGGCAAAAATCAAAACCTCTTGAGGACACAGGGGTTAAATGAAATGCGTATGGAAAGTGTTAATACAGAGGAGTGATCTAGTAAATATTCTACCTGCTTTTGTGCAGCAAAAATCACATTCATGAAGTTCATGTACTGGAGGGCGCAGTCCTCTGCTGCTTTTATCACCTATGCAGCACAAACAGAGTTTCAAAGTCAGGTGTGAAAAAAGAAACTAGACGAAACAAAACAAAAGCATTCATGATGTCTGACCATTTGGGCCTTACCAATATTCTTGATTTAATCTCTTGTCCAACTGAAAAAGAAAGGAAATATATACATTATAGAGGGCTAGAAAGAAAACTCACTCAGTAAAGCTTTACACTTTTATAAAAATTAAATCACCTTCCAGCTCTTTTGTGAGCCTGTGAATATCTGGATATTAAAGGTTTAAGCTGAAGATGTAAATAACACTGGTGGAAAAAAATAATCTGCAGCCGTTTAGCTTCAGATGAAAACACCATTTACATGCTGCAACGCAAACAAACAGCTAACAGTGCGACACCCAGGGTGACGACAGCAGATGCCATTATTCAGTTTCTCTTAAAATATAAAAGTTACCGTAACAGATGAGCATTTAATGTATGTAATCCCATTTGATATTAATAACAGTAACTTTGTAAAAAGCTGTAAATATCTGCCTGTTTCTTACACATCCTGGCTGATTCAGTGCGGTCATTCACAAACGTGTTTGCTATTAATCTACATGCCATAAATGATAAAGCTGTTTCCATGGAAAGGATACAGCAGAGAGCTTTAGCGAGGGATCCAGCCAACAAAGTATCCGTCGAATTTCCCGTCACTTCAACTGAAATCACACGAGACAGGTTGTGAATTTTAGGTAGCACTGTACGACATCTTTAAATACGTGAAAGTTTATCCTCCCAAATACAGGCTTACTTTTTGACATTATGTTCCTGATCTCTTCAGCAATAAGGTTATTGGCAACAGACAGGAGTTCATATTTTCCATCTCCGCTTGAAGATGCATCATTTCCACCGCTGTCGCCTCCACTCCAGCTCTTACTGGGATACAGGAAGTGACTGAACGAAAGCGAGTGGGAGAAAAGTGCATATTAGCCGTAACAGCAGCAAAACATTAGGCAGATTTATTACTTGAAACTAAAACTAGTAGAAGAAATACCCATCAAAAGAGCATACTGGGTTCCACTCCACTTTAGACAGCACCGCGAAACGTGGATTTAATTCAGTGAAACCCCTTCGGCTAGAGGGGGCAGAAACTGTGCCATGAAATTACCTGTCTCTGCAGTGGCTGGCAATGACTGCCAGCTTGTTTGTCCTGGTCATGGCCATGTGAGCGTTTCCCATCACCATGACTGCATCCATGCACTTGGACAGGGTAAACTGGGGGGGCACAGGGGGTGTTGTTTAGCATTAGTTGCAGTCAGAAAGTCATCCATTGGTCATAGTAACATCAGACATGACAGTACCTCTGGCTCCCTCTGAGCCTGCTGCCCCCACCATATCGGGTTTACATCCACGACGATCACCAGCAGGCTGACTTCATCCTCTGAACAACATTTAGAAGCATTTCAGCAAAACGCACCAGCGTAACAGTCCGAGTATACAAAATCAACAAAGTAATGACTTATTATCAACCAGACTACATACCTGATGCCATCACGGCGGGTTATGTTTGAAAAGGTGATGGCTTTCAGTCTTGAAGCTCTATCTTCTCTTAACCTTCATATTTTTTCTGAAATTTCAAACAACCTGCAGAGACCTGGGATTGCATTAAAGTCCAGATATTTAAGAAAAGCCATCAAATTTAGGATAACACACGCACTTCCTCATGATTCCCACCACTGCCTCCAAGCGACATTCTTCTTCTTCTGTGGGTTTTTTTACAGACACCCGGTGCACTGCTGCCACGTAGCGCCTATTTGCCGCAGCGTAAATTCATTGCAGTCCGCAGACTATACGAAAGACTTCATTTACATATTATGAATAGTTCATTTATTACCACCAAAAGTGTCGTTTTTCCGAAATCCACAAAGATGTTTTTTTTCCTAAACATTTTTAGATTTAAGATTAATTTTCTGCATGTTTTTCTGACCTGATTAATGCAATCATTATTCATATGGGTAAATATTAAATTCAGTTTATGAAATGCAGGTATAGTAACTCCTTTGTTTGGTTTAAAGATTCTGGGGGATTTATGTATTTATTACTTTTATTTTTGAGGCCTTTGCATCCAAACTCTTTGGTGCGTGTTTTTATTATTCTTTTCAGTTTGTTCCAAAGTAGTAAGAAAAGGAACATCCCTATATTCATGATCATGTAAATCTGAGTTATTTTTTCTTTTTAATTCTGTTTTAACATTTATATGCAAACTGCAAACACTTGTAAACTGTGCTAGTAAAAATAAATACAATAATTTACACATTAAAGTTGATCAGTTTCATTGAACTAATTGATGACCTGAGAAACTCTGTAAGTGCTGCTGTAGATTTCACTATTTAAGAATTTATTTTTGAGTCATTTTATAATTTTGCCATTTATGTCATTTATTGTATAACAGCAAAGAGCAGACATGTTGCAATTTTTTTAAATTGCATTTTCAGTTAAATTTTTAATGTTTATTTTTGACAGTGTTCGATTTCTTCTTGAAAAACTCATCCACAATTAATTAATTCTAATAAATAAATAAAAATAAATAAATACAATAAAAATATAATTATAATAGGGGGTAACTACAATTTTTTAAAAAAGCTAATTAGAAACAAATAATTTGACAATGTGATAATATTATTTCAGTGAAAAATAATCATCATTCAGAAATTTTAGCCCAAAACAAACATTTTATTATCTCCAATATTCTACATATAAGTCACAATGTCCAACATTTACTGTTTTTATCCAGTATTAACTGATTTTATCCACATTTGCACTTTCTTTGCCATTACGAGATCAGAGAGTTGGTGGAAGACGAGCAAAGCTCCTTGACTTGTCCTTGAAGCATCAAAGGTTATGTCTTGGGTTTAGCTTTTGGCTGGGTGTTCACTGAGGCCCTCCTGTACTTCTCAGTCTGGTAGACATCTGACTCAATGGTTTCACCGGAGTCATTGAGCCTTACGTACACATCTCCGTTGACCTCAATGACCTTATGAATCCTCTGCTTGACACCCTTGGAGCGCCAGTGAGTCCTCAGTGGTTTGGCTGTAGGATTGTCCACAGCTTGGTAAAGTGATTCCCCCTCCGCGAGCGTGATCTTGTACTTGTGCCACGGGCACACGATGCACAGCCGCCCATTGAACTCCTAATGGTGATGCACCATGAAGGTAGTTAGAAAAATATGATCATAATAGAAGAATCTGCATTGATCAGATTTCAAAGGAAAAGCTGAGTTATAGATTTGTGTACAGCTGTTTATGAAGAACATCTGTCAAACTGTATGCGATTTACTTAATATGCTCCAATAATCAAAATAAATAGAAGAAAACTCACCTCAATGTCTCCATACTGCAATGCACCACCTGAATCTGTCCATGGAAAAAAAAAAAGCAATGATGAGCTATAGCAGAACATATATTCCACGGTGTCTCATGGATTATGTCAACAGAAGCACTACTTACGGTAGCAGCGCGTGTCCATTGCATAAAGCTCCCCCTGGTGGTGTACGACCAGCACATCTCTGCATCCGTTCACCAGCTTGGTTACACGACCAGCTTTGATGATGTCCTCCTTCCTTCCAATTAAGTGGGAGGTAGATAAGGGTGAGGAGGAGGAGGAAGTCTGAGAAGTCTCCTCCTCAGAGGACATGTTGTTCTCTTCTTATAGCAGATTTTCTGAATAAAATTAAAAATATTACGGTTATATAACTTCACGATCAAGAATAAAAATGATCATTTACATTTCTGATTTTATGTAGACTGCTTCTTACATTCCTGTTATAAAACATCATGTTTGTCTATGTGCTTCTTTTTTGGGGGAATTTAACCGAGAGGAGGGCGAAGTATTCAGTTACTAAAACTGACAATGATTTTCCTTACATGTCTGTTGGCAGGCTGACCAGATGTCATCTTTATGTGGGACTGCACAACATTTTTATTCCTTGTCATCATGCCCCATATGTTGAAGCAATCTCCCATATTTTGCATGGTTTACCAAGACAACCTATTTTCTAAAGTCTAGCTTTCATCCAATGCAAGTGAGAGGAAGGCTTTTTATTATAGTCACAAGAAGGCCAGCCTGTCTAATGTCTTTTTAGAAAAAGCTGTAAAATCTGTGAAAAATCTGTGAATACTTAAAAGCCCAAAATTTATATCCTTCTTCACGTTGTCCAAAGCCATCCATCAGGCCAGGTTTGTCTTTTTCCAAGCCAATTCTTACTGAATTCTTATATTGGACACCCCTTTATTAAACAATAGATATTATATTATATACAGTTTTAGGCTGAGCGAGCAGACAGCACATAGCATGACACTAAATCAAAACGAGTGTAAAAAAACATCCCTGATATCATATCAATGCATTGATAATAAGGTTGTAATCAACCACATAACTGTTTGTTTTGTGCAGTTAAAGTTCCATCATTCTGCACATTTACAATAAATATTTATGTAAACAAAGTTAATAATGCTAATAATAAGATAATGTTTTCATTTAAATGTTATTTAGAATTTTTTTTCCCATTTTATTGTGAATCTTTTTGCAAGCGTTAATCTGTCACTGTGACCGGCTCATTTACAAGGTTGTATTTTCTCTCCACATGTTTTCATCTGTAAACCTGACAGAGGACTAAAAGTTACCTTTTAAATTACCTTTTCTGTGGTCTGGGTGTGAGCTCAGTGACCGGCCGTCATACTCAGACTTTCGCGTTGCCGCTGCTGAAGAAGAGGCTCTGTGTCGGTCCTGGGAGAAATGACACTTATCTCTCTGTCTGCGGTCATGTGCCAGCACGTTATCTGTCTCACACAGGCCTGCTAAGAAATATGGAAACGTGTCAAAATGTAAACCAGCTTTAAAGAAGGCTACGAGGAAGCGCCAATGTTATGTGTTACATCGAAATATGTCCCCACTGAAACTATACAGACTACAACACAACTGTACAAACAGGGAAATATTTACACTCTGTGCCAAGTCTGTACAAAGTAAGTAGTCTTTTTTTTTTTTTTTTTTTTTTTTTTTTTTTTTTTTTTTATTTTTTTTTTTCATTTGGG
>VOQJ01021324.1:3568-21588 GCA_015052665.1 Apistogramma diplotaenia | reverse complement strand
CCTTTACTCCTCTCCCCCATCTGCTCACCGCAGCCCCCCCCCCCCCACTGCTTTCAGTCTTCCTCTTTACTTTTCTCCCTTCCTTCCTTCTGTCCCTCCTCTTGCCAAGGAGGGGTGAAGAAGTCTTTTCTCATGAGCTTTTCCCAAATTGTTTTCACTGACATTTCTGAGATACTTCGCTGTAAAGAAAATATTTTGACATACTTCGCCCTAATAGGCTCACTCATGGCGAAGTTTAGTGTGCTTTACATGCAGACGGATGCATTGTGAACGCTGAGTACTGTTTAAATCAGCTAAAATGTACTAGTCAGCATGTGAAATGCACAGGTAAGTGCGCAGGGTGCATATTAACCATGCACCAATAATGTGCAGGTTGCCTTTATTTACGTTATACTCGGCCACCCAAGAAAAAGGTGTCTGGGGCAGACTGTAACCTGCAGCTTATTGGTGCGGCTTTGCATCATTTTGTGCAGGAAAAGGTGTTGACTATGATAAAATCTGCAGATTACTCCTTTTTCCATTATTGTGCACACCCTTTCCTTTCCCGTTTTTCATTTCCCGCTTCTCTTTATCCTCACTCTATTCCATTTCACTTGTTCTTTCTCTTCCTCTCCTATTTTTTTTTTCTTCCATTATCCACCATTTCACCTCGCCTCATATTTCTGTCAGTATGCTGATAGAGTTTTGGGGACCTCGCTATGGAAAGGGATATTAAATCAGGGCTTTGGTTGTGTATGCGCTTCCAGCCAAGGCTGTGATTGACAAGAATGCTAATTCAGCTTTCAGGAGATTTTTTTTTCCTCCTACTGAGTAATCTTTAACCCTGAGATTGTCGTCGTTGCCGCCACCAAGGACTCCTTTGTTCCAATTTTAGCTGTTTTCTTTTTCTCATGACATTCAGCGCTGTATCTGGGACGGTTCAGTCCTTTGGGAGTTACAGCAGTTGTTTCACAACTTTTTTTTTTGTCTCACACAAACATCATGCTGTTCTGATATTTTAAATAAGGGTTAATGTATTTTCTGTTGCAGGGCAGCTCAATTGACCTTGATGATGAATGGGAGAGGAAAAAAAGTGCATTTCTTTTGTTCTTGCTTTTTGCTTTGCTAAAATGAAAATATTATGTTAAAGCTCTCAGTATGTAATGTCACTGGCCACAGGGCCGGTGCTCAGCATAGACTTTCCTCTGGATGAAGCTGATTTTCTAAACTAAACAGACACACATGCACATGTGTAAAGCATTGGCTGACGTCACTGATGTCACTGTCCCACAGGTCTAGCTTGGGCGTTAGCAGATTCATCTGTTCTGTTATGACTAACCCTAACATGTCTCATATGAGAGGGAGAGAGGGGGCCGTGGGGAGGAAGGGGAAAAACAGGGGAGGCGGGGGGGAAAACTGTTGTTCACAAGCTGTAAAACCTCACATAAACCCAGGCTCGGCTTTAGCTCGGCTCTCCACACGTGTTGCAATTAGCATGCAATGGCATGCTTCACTGGCCAGCCTCAAAGGCAGCGCTGTGATGTTAGGTAGCTGGGCATGTGCTGAGCAGTGGGAGTACAAAGGTCAGTCGGGCCAACACAGATCAAGCATGGAGCTAAGTTCACAGACATCAGGTGGCCAGAAACACGGCATTTTGGGATGGATTGGATACCTTAGAAAAAGAAAGATATCATTTCCGTCTTTGGTAGTATTCCATTGCTTGATTTATGATATATAATTTTAATTTTGGGTGTAGTCTCTTTTCTTTAAAACTGACTATTGTACTTCAGTCAACAGTTTCCTGCATTCCACAGACTGACTTTGGACAGGCCCCAGAGAAAAGCCTAAACTTGTTGCTTTGAATCAAATTTAAGAACATAAATATACAGTCGATCTTTTGAACAGTGGAGCCTTGTGTGTGATAGCATCCAGCCGCACCCTATACTTAACCCACTGCATTAAATAAATGCATTTGTAATCCACAGCATATTGGCTTTGAATTTTGTTCTGTTAAGGCTGTGAATGATTGCGTCAGGGCACAGTGCAAAAACCAGATGTTTACCCATGTCTTAGACATGACCTGCGTTGACCTTGCATTATCTGTTGTATGCATACCGCGTTAAGAAAATATACCACGAAAGGAGGCATTAGGACCCCTGCAGCAGTGCTTAGCAAGGGTACAAATTAACCAGTTACAACGTAGCAGCTTTATATGTGATCTTTAAAGGAGCTTATAGGCATATTTTCTCAGTGCAAAGTTAAGGTAGATGTGGTACCTCTACCATCAAGAGTTTTTTTTTTTTTAAATGGACATAGCAGCCAGGATGCATAGACAGCATGGACGTAGCCAATGTGAAAGTGCCATGAACCTGCTTTCTGTCTGAAGGTCATCAGATGGTGATAGCTGTGGTTGCAAAGCTTGTGGGCCTAGTCACCTGTTTTGGGTCATGTTGAATAAAAAGTGAAGTTATTGAAGTCACAGACTTATTGTTTTTTTTGTGAGCAGAAGAGTCGCCTCCTGCTGGCCATTAGGAGGAAAGCAGAAGCTACATCTGTCTTTTATAGAAACTATGGTGGTCAGCTAATTTCTATGGCTTCATAGCATGTATGTATGTAAGAGTGGTATCAGTGTTGCCATCTCGCTCTGGGTGTCTCAGCAAAGGTTGAGCTTGTATCTACAAGCATCTTTCCAGCTGTGTACGCACAAAATACTGCACCGAGAAGTTTTTATTGTAGTATATTAACGCTGGTAAAATATGATTGCTAAATTTAATGCTGTATTAAATTCCTTGAGGAATTATGAACTTTTAAGGTTACACTGGTTATTTGCCAGTGTACACACACAGCTCTCCTGCTCGCTCCGTTCCTGCTCTGACCAGACTAGTACAAGCTGTTGGCCAGAAACTGTTTCATTGCTCTCTTATCCTTCGCCAAGCCATGTCTCCAGACAGAGTTTTTATCAGCTCGTGAAAACTGCAGCCACGATAAGAAGTATTGGTGGTTACACAGCTGACAGGTCTGCTTGATAGAAGGGGGAGGGGGACTTGGGGTAAATCCACCAAATTTGGTCACTGCGAAGATTACAGTCCAATTTAAAGAACTGCTCACTTTGAAGTTTCTAACTGTTAAGCTAAATTGAGGACAGGGAACAGGAGATGAGGGGTTGAAAGTTGAAAAAAAGATAATGTGAGCCTTTGCCTTCTCACTCTCTGTCTTTCTTCTTTTGTCTTCCCTCAGGATGGCAAGGAATGATGACGATGAAGAGGAGGCGGCCCGCGAGAGGAGGCGCAGGGCACGCCAGGAGAGGCTGAAGAGCAGGGAGAGCGAGGAGCCCAGCGGCCAGCCTGACAGCCTGGTTATGACCAACAGCCACAGGTATAGCAAAAACAAGCTCCCTGTGACAAACGCTTAGTCCGGCAGTCCACTGCTCAGCTCCCTTTTTTTTGGTTCAGCTGAACAAGCGTGCACCGGTAAAGTCAAAGTGAGAATCTAATGTCATCCTTGGGGTTTAGGGTGTTGGGGTATGGGGTATCTGTCTACCGCCAGAGGTTCTTGAGAAAATTGTCAGCTTTAATAATTTAAGTGAAGCAGCCCTTGAAAAAGCCCAAAGGGAGAGGTGCCACAATGTATTTGAGAGTTTAAAAAAATCACTTCTGTAAAGCCTGAAGTTCCCCAACACAATAAGTCTGCAAATAGTTGTATAAGTGTGTGTTTTAGCTCAATTTATATTATATATTTTATGGTGCTTAAAATGTGTTTTCTCTAGTTTACCTGTTACCAGATTTTGTTAGTGAGATCTCAATAGTTAAGGCAAAAATCCAGGCCTATAATGATGATTCAATACATACTACAGATTAGGCTATACTGTTTTGTGTGTGTCACTGCTCACTCGTACAAGGTGTAGAAAAGTCCATATTGTGATTGAGTCATCATGTGGATGAATCCAGTGAAGATCCAGCTAATAAGTAACCATCAGGAGGAAAAAATCAAACAAACAGCAACAAGTAGAAATTCTGCCTTTTGTTTGTGACACATCTGACACATCACTGTCATGACTTTGAGCCTGTTTTGGTGTAAACAATAGGGGAAAAGTCTGATATTCAGATTGTGTCCTGTGTGCAACAGTTATTGATAAAACAGGAGCTTTGAAGAAAAAATCCTGGGGAAAGCATCACATACCCGAAGTCTGAGAGTTTCCATTCCTGCTGATAGCAGCTGGCTAGCACTTTTATTTATAAAAGGGGCCCCAAACTAGTTTTGGTAATGTGCTGCTTGTAGCTAGTATTTTAGCCAGGCATGCTAAAGCATGCTAATACTGACAAACACACATTATTGTACTCCTGTGTTTTGGAAAGGTAAAATATGCCCACTGCCTGCTAACCTCTTTAAATGAATAGAATCAGTGTTACTTTAGCCCCATGGGAAAAGTTGCAGTGAAGCAGAAAAAAGGCATAACTATCAATTTCTATGCATTTTAAGGCTATGAGATATATTGTCTTGGCTTCAGTGGAAGTGGTGGGTTGTCCTGACATCTAGCTGCACAGACACTGCTTTGTGGTCATGAATATTTTCTCTCTGTGAGCTCTTAGATACATCCTGGGCTGGTCAAACAACAAGGGGATTGTGCGGGAGGATGCTGAGACAGGACCTAGTGCTTGCTAGGCATTGTTGATTGTGTAGATGCAAGGATAATGTTTGGCAGACTTTTAGGTCACAGTAGTCTGAGTCATGCTGTTTGCCTCGAGGCAGAAGTGCATCCTTTGAATATCTGAATTAGAAAATATACGTACACTTACCGCACTCTTTATGAGATACATCTTGAGAGTAACACACTGGACCCTATTTTGACTTCAGAACTGCCCAAATATCCAACAAGATGCTGGAAACATTCCTGAGAGATTTTGGTCCGTAATGATCTGATAACATCACACAGTTGCTGCAGATTTGTCAGCTGTTCATCTCTCATTCCACCACATCCCCAACGGGAGATCTGGTGACTGTGGAGTCCTTTTGAGTACAGTGAACTCGTTGTCATGTTCAAGAAACCAGTTTGTCTTGAGATGATTTGAACTTTGTGACACGGGACGTTACCCTGCTGGAAGCAGCCATCAGAAGATGAGTACACTGTGGTCAAAAAGGGGTGGATATGGTCAACAACAGTGTTGTGTTTTGTAGGCTGTGGTATTTGTGGTGTGATGCTAAATTGTTCCTGAGGGGCCGAAAGTGTGCCAAGACAATATCCCCCACACCACTACACCACCAGCAACAGCCTAAATCCATTGTTGTTAGCTGACAGGAGCGAGTGGTCTTCTGCTGCTGTAGCAGATCTGCATCAAGGTGTGATGTGTTGTGCATTCAGAGATGCTCTTCTGCATACATTGGTTGTAGAGTGTTGCCTTTCTGTCAGCTCGAAGCTGTCTGGCCATTCTCCTCTGACATCAACAATGCATTTTCACTCAGATCAGCAGTTTCTCGGTCGTCCGGTCGCAGCAGATGGCTGCCCCTCCCTGAGCCTCTGCTGGAGGTTTCTTCCTGTTAAAAGGGAGTTTTTCCTTCCCACTGTTGCCAAGTGCTTGCTCATGGGAGCTTGTTTTGACTGTTGGGTTTTCTCTGTAATTATTGTAGGGTCTTTACCTTAGGGTCACCTTTATCCCCCATTCAGATGCTGAGTTCGAACTTCAGCAGGTCGTTTTAATCATCTCTACATTCTTAAATGCACTGAGTTGCTGCCATGTGATTGACTGATTCGATATTTGCATTAATGAGTTGAACAGGTGTACCTAATGAAGTAGTTGGTGAGTGTACATTTTAGCCACACTGAAGTGTGGATTTATGGGAAGTTATGTTTTTTATTTTCTGCAGACAAAAGTTTTTCAGTGCACTAAATTAAGTTTTGTAGACATTCACAGTTATCCTCGTGCATTTGGTAACATTTCATTTTGTTGGTTAAATTCAATGCACTAGCAGCTGTACCAGCAAACACATGACACATCAGCATATTAATTTTCTTACTGTATGTTAGTATTTAGTTCAAAGCTTTCATAGAGGTATTAGCATGCAGACTCTAGACTATGGCGGTATGTGCGTGTAGACAAGTCCATATCATAAAAACCACATTTCCATTTATTATAAGGCCTCACCTGAGTTTATTTGAAGAGTTGCAGTGAAGACGAGTCAATAAACCCTTTGGTCCACATTCTCTGCATGTTGGCTATAAAGCTGGCAGTAACATTGCGACCACTTCCTGGAAACTAACAGGGACACCTCAGAGGTAACAGAAGATAAGCACTGGATTATCTTCCCATGCCCACATTTTTATAACAGTTGACGTCTGCTGTGACCTCACCGCTTCCACCTCTTTAATAAGAATACACACAATGTGACATTTGTTCGGTCTCTCTCTCCTCTTAGTGTCACAGAGACTGTGTCTGTGAGCAGCTCTTATGGAGGCGGTGGAGATGACGAGGACCAAGCCCTGCTGGACCGCATGGCCAAACGCGAGGAGAGACGGCAGAGACGCATGAAGGAGGCGCTGGAGAGACAGAGGCAGCTGGACCCCACTGAGCCAGAGGGCAACGACAGCACCGCCACGGAGAAACACAGCGCAGAAGAGGAGAGGCCCTCCTCCTGGCGTAGGGGACGTTACCGTGACAATGATGACGAAGTGGAGAAGACGGCAAACTATAGCTCGAGAAGAGAGGAGGAGAAGGAACAAGAGGAGCCAAGGGAGGAAGAGCGGGCTGAGGGGGGAGAGGAAGAAGAAGCAGAAGGCGTAGATGAAGAGGAAGAGCAGAAAGTTGCAGTCGTGGACGACAAACCAAGAAGATCTTACTTGAGAGAACAGGTCAGTTATCAGGTCACTTTTCTAAATTCATTTCAGACATTTGTTTAGCTGGTGTAACTGATCGTTTCAGCAAATGTGATGCTTGTTCCTGTAGGCGGCAACTGAAGAGCCTAAAATGCAAAACAAGGTATGGGCAGAGATCGATTGCCATTTTGTTAATCTTGATTTGATCGCTGATCTTTCTTTCAAAGAACTGCTATAATGCTCTTTCATAGGATCTCGCTGAAGAAGAAAGACTTTCAGTAGTCAGTGAAAAGTCAAATCAGGCCAAGTCATCAAATTCAGAGGCTGAGGAGGATGCAGTAGCATCAGGGGAGGCTGAAGAGGTACCTGAGGATGATAATGTAGATAATTCACCAGAGAACAAGCCTATGTTACTAAGAAATGACAGTGAAGAGGACTTTGAGGTATCTGAGATACTGCAATCAGAAGATAATGAGGTATCATAAATGCGGTAAGAACTTCAGTAGAGGTGTGATGCACAGCACATGAAATCTCTTTGGGTAACTTCAGTGTCTAACTAAACAGAAATCTTTAAGCTCCAAATAAAAACAGAAAATCTCTTGATAAGCGTGTCTTGTTGACTTGCTGATTTACGACACTGAAATCACCCGGACACCTTGTGCCGTCTGGCGTGGTTTGCAGCATTTGCAAACTGGCGGTAACTGAGTCTATGAGGTGCAGTTTGCAGCCGGGCGGTCGGACTTTTAAAAAGGTTAATGCTATGCTCCACAGAGTGGTCACTGGTTTGTTTTTTCCTGCATGTCTGTGACAACAGCACCACGTCACATTACACCGGCTCCACTCCAACAGCTCAGTGAGGCAGCTGAGCAGCATTTAATATCTGAGGCATCATGTTGTGTGGAAATCCAGTCAAAAAATTAAGACCATAGAAGACTGTAGTAAAAAAGGTCACCTGAGTAACCCCCAATTAGAATATTTATAGCACTTCCTCAGTTAAGGTCGTATATGATGTTCATTATATGTGGCATGGTCTTCAAAACTGGACTGGATTTGTGCACAGTACATAAATAGTAATTATCAGATATTAGACTTTAATGATGATGCTGATTATGGACAGCAAGTGGAAGTAGGAAATATCCAGCTGGAGACACTCCCAGTCTGATCACATGTTAGCTAATCCTCCATCAGCAGTAATTCTGGAGTGGACGCAGTGTGATGTGATGTTCTGTGTTATTTTATTTGGGGTGTGCTCGCTTTCTGTTATGTGACATCACATGATGTCACATGATTGAGCTCCATCAGCCTTCAGTCTGCGCGGATTTCTACCCACTGTGTTTGCTCAGTGTCGCTCCGTCTCTTTTGTTTCTGTGTGTGTGTGTGTGCGGGCTGCAGGTGAACGAGAGGGCCGGGGCAGGAGAGGAGAGGGAGGATCGGAGGAAGCACAATGGAGGGCTGCATGAGGAGGCGGCCCCCAAACAGCACAGGAAACCTGAGAGGACCCCCAGGTACACAACAACAAAAGCGCACACTGTCTCGTCACTCTGAGGCCAAACTGGGGATAGCCCGGTGAATTATTCAAGCCCCTGAGCTGTCAGCAGTATCGGGTCAGATTCACGTCACAGTTTGCTCTCTAACAGGTGGAAAATCAAAAAGACGACCAGAGTACAATTAGTATTTGCACTACTGCAAAAATCTGAAGATCAGACGTACACAAATTGTGCCAATATTTTTTGTCACCAGTCTGATAACAGCTCATGGAGTCCTACTGCAGACGATTAGATGAAGCAATAGGTGACATACAGAAATTCTTTCACAGAGACATTTTCACTGCGGCTACTTGACTATGAAAGAACGGGCTGATGCAGGTGTTACTAATCACATTAATTAAAACTGTGCACCTCAATAAAACACACAAACCCAATTACTGTGACTAGTAACAGCTGTGTTTATGTTTCCAAAACACAGCTGTTACTAGTTATTTAGCCTTTTTTCAGCTCTTGTGAAAAAAGGTCAAATAACAGTGCTGTGCAGAAGTCTTGAGCCACCCCTCATTTCTTTAATATTAAGAACTGGACACTGCCAACGCAGTGAAAGCACACCTGGTGAAAGCACACCTGGGCAGAAGAAAACAAACATAAAAAGAAGGTCCTCCAAGAAGCCTGGAGAACTATTCCTGAAGAACTACTACAGGTGGTCACACCAAATATTGACTTTTAAGCTCATTAGAATTGTATAAACTCTGTCTTTGCCTCATAAACTGTATGTTTGCACATGTTTCAGTAAATCGTTGCACGTCTTTCTCATTTTCCCAGCAACATATGAAAAAAATGAGGGATAGCTCAAAGCCTTTGCACAGTACTGCATATTTGGAACAACTACAACAGTGCTGATGTATCAGTGCCTCTCTACTTTTGTCCACTTGTGGAAAAGTAGTGCAGTAACTTACATACACAAAGGTCGGCTGAAAAGAGCAAACTACAAACAGACCAGGATCATTGTGTCTGTAAGTACGGGACACAGGCCTTTGATAAACACTGACATTGTGTTCTATGTTTAAAGGAATTTTCATAATGTTTATAATGTTTCATCAAACTAGAGTAAAGTAATTGAACAAATCTCGCTGTGAAGCAAACAAGTTCAGCTAGCAGAGCAGTCACGTGTCACCTGCAGTGAGCTCTCAGGTTGAAACACTCGGGTGAGACTCGATACCAGCTGTAACTTTATCTTTGCAAACGTGATTGTATTTGTGTGTGTTGTCTGCACGCACGAAGGAGGCCGATTCTCCTGGTGTGTATTTAAATATTCCGTTTGGAACAAATGGCAAACAGCTTTGCATGCTGACCCGTGCGCTGATCCGTGTCTCTGTGTGTCCGTCCCAGCCGCGGCAGCGTGCGCTCCCCCGAGCTTTCTGCAGGTGACGACCCGGACGAGGACGCCCGCCTGGAGGCGGAGCGCAAGCTGGAAGAGCTGAAGCGGCGCCGCGATGACGCGGAGAGCGAGGAGTTTGAGAGGATGAGGCAGAAGCAGCAGGAGGCTGAAGCTGAGTTCGAGGAGCTGAAACGAAAGAGGGAGGAGAGGAGAAAGGTGCTGGAGGAGGAGGAGAGGCAGAAGAAGCAGGAAGAGGCAGAAAGGAAAGCCAGAGAGGAGGTGGATTTTTTTACTTTATTTATGTTTCTACTCGCCGCTTTGACCCGGATAGTTTTAATCCAACATATGTAGCCTTTCCACTTTGGATTAGGACTGGTGTCTATGCAAGTGGCCTATCAGAGGCTCAGATTTAGCCATGAAGCTGTCCCTTTATGGAAGCACCTAAAAACACTAAGTATCCCTGTTCTGCATATTTACCTAGTTACAGGAAGAATCCAGTTATTTTTTAGCTTTGTTGAATCCATGTCAAACGCCTGCTGAGATATTTGCAAACTCCTGCACACAGAATGCACTTTTTTTTTTTTAAGAGGAGCTCTAAGTAGGGGTGGAAAGTCACTGGATTGGCATGTCTCTTAAAAATGAGTCGTTCTACCAGCTCACACTGAATGGCACACGATGTATGCAGGGAAAAAAACAAGAGAAATGAGAATGGACTTGAATGATTTTTATTACCTGCCAGCATAGCTGCTGCAACAATCAGATTTCCAGCAGAAAACCAAAGAGTCGCCACCCTGAGAGCTATCGCTGCAGTCTTAAATTTTCTTTCTTCTGTTCTGCATCACTCGCTGTTGATTCATCCTTTGCACCTGTATGAACAGAAACTCATGCATCACTCTCACACTCGCACCGCCGTGACGTTATCTCGCCATACGTCTCCGTTATCGTGACTCGGGCCTATTTGGGTCCCCCACTTGTAACTCACACATGTCATCCCTCCATTTCCTCTTCTGACAGCATCCTCATCCTTACAGTATGCATCTCAGACGCGCTAACCTCTCCTTTCCTCCGTGTTCCCCTCTGCACTGAAACGCGCCGCATCGTTCGTTTTCTCTTTCAGCCAGCTTGCACCGAGGCCCTTCATTCTCACTACCCTGACTGGTCTTCTTTGTTGATCTTGGCTCCGAACGTGGCGGCCCGTCTCTCGCTATCTGCCCCTGTTCTTCTCCTCTTGTGTGATGTTAATGAGGCCTTTTGATTTGTAATTAAAAGATGGCCCAGAGATACAGAGAGACTAATTAACCAAGACAAGGCTGCTGGAGAGGGCTGATATACTGCCAAGCACCAGCCCTCTTCTGAATACAGTACAAATGAGTCATACTTTTTTTTTTCTTTTAACTCTTCGTACTCTGCTTGTGTCAGGCCTTTCAAAATGCTTTTTTTCTCCTGAGGCAGGCGATCGCTGTAAATAAGAATTTACTCAGAGTAATTGAATTTGTCCCTGACCTGCTTCATTTGATAAAATAAGTAAATCAATTTGAAAGTGTCTGGGTCGGCTGCATTCTTGATTGTCAAGAATTGTCAAACAAAATTGTCAAATGTCAAACATTTTGTTTGTCATGTGACAGCCCGTGGCAGTATAAGTATATTTCCATTTAGTTCGAGTCAATACAAGCAGCTAGCAGACACCGAGCCAGCATTATCTGGCATGGCTGCTTTAAATAAATTGATCAGTGCGTTCCCTGTCAGAGTCACTCAGAAGTGCCTGAAATCGCTTTCTCAGGAGGAGAAGAGGAAGATGAAAGAGGAGATCGAAAGGAGGAGAGCAGAGGCGGCTGAGAAGAGACAGAAGGTGGAAGACACTATGGATGGAGAGGGCAAACCATTCAAGTGTCTCAGCCCTCGAGGATCCTCTCTGAAGGTCAGTCCGATCATTTTTGACTCCTCACCTCACATTTTTTCTTTAATTAAAATAATAGTTGTACAAACTAAAATACTGGGTGACCTGTTGCTGGCTGGGGGTTTTCTTTCAGGAGATAACAAGCTGATTAGGCAAAGATTAAGTTTGTGCTGAAAATGTGGTCCCTCGCTGTCTTTTTTAAATCTGTCTTAGCTGTTTGAAAATCCGCAACTTGAAATGGGTCTAAATAATTTCCACTTGATGGCTACATAAATATTTTAATGTTGAATAATCAGCTGAATAGTTTTAAGATCCAATAAAGGAAGCAGCATGAGCTGCACTGCAGACTGCAGCATCACCAAAATTGTTGGGACTGTCTGCAGTGAACCTGCAGTCTTGTTCTTTTAAAGTGGTTGCTTTGAATAAAAGGACCAGGTTGGCAACCAATCACAGTCAGTTGCCATCTACAAAGAAATTTTGGTGTTCAGGGACGATGATAAAATGGCAATAAGACATTATTGCGCTATCAGTTTGCATTTTAAGGGTGTCAGGGGGCAGTCTTGTAATAATATAAACCAATTACATTTGGCAAATTGGCATTAATCAAAAATTTGTTGCTATGTATATACACAGAAATCCACATTAAGCTTTCAAAGTCCAGCCAGAACCTCGTAGATTAAGTTGCTGCAAATGCAAAATGACTCAGGTGTTAAGATACCTTGCATTTTATATGGGAATATAACCAGAATAAAACCAGTTAGTAACCAGCTGAGCTGAGTATTGCATTGCAATTACTGATTTTTGCCGTCCTATATAGTGTGACTGAACTATAAGCTGTTCACAGATAAAGAGTCCATGTCTGATCTGAAGTAGTGATTTGCTATTACATCACAAGTGACATCAAACAAGCAAATGATTCCTAAACTACATGACAATGTCGTGTAGTGACCAAGACACACGTTCAAATATTTGAAGAGATTAAGTGCCTGGTGACCCGCATCTGCACACATGGAAGTGTTACAGTATTTAACTGAGATGAAAGAGATGCTTCATAAAACTAGAGACATATGCAAAAAAATCAAGTTGCCTAAATCCTAACCTGCACCAAAAAAATCCACCTGAATCGACCCGATCCGCAGCCCTACCCCTCCTTATCTAAAGATAAATGTTTGTCACTACGAAAGAATGTTCAATCAGCTCAAATGTGAATAAGTGTTTTCAGTTTTGCCAAACGCAAACTCCCACACACACAAAATCTGGGGGGATTTTCAGCCAGTGGAGAAAATCTAATTAGTGACAGTTAGCTGTAATATCCATCTGGCCCGTCCCAGTGAGACTCTAGACGAGAGCTTTGGCTCTAATGGTGTGTGAGCTCTGATTGTACTAGAATCACACACTTCTTTTAATTGTGGTCGCTTTGTAAATAATTTTGTTCAGGCGTAATTCTGATGCCCACTTTACTCCCTTCACAGACAAAGCTTTACTTTGTCGTCATGTTCACTGTACGTACAGGTGTGCGTGCGTATCTGTGTTTGCTTGCGTGCATATCTGTTACATAACTCGTGCACGCCGAATGTCTGAACAGTTGTGGTGCAGTGGTTTGCTTTAAGTTTGTATGTGTGTAACAGATGAAATGGGCCTGTCTAACAACTGAGACAGCTGCATTTACCATTAGCAGGCTTCATTGCCTGCAACCAGAGGAGCATTTTTAGGCAAACATTTTAACTTATTTAAACTTTAGATGTATTTAAAGGACTTTTATACTTCTTTTTGGTCACTTGATGGCAAATTGCGGATTCTAAATTAAATTAATATGATATAGCTGAAATATTTGCAGACACATAGCAACACTAACATTCATTTAATGCTGTGTTTTTTGATATTCAGTGACTATAATATCCAACATGAGTTTTGTTTTAGCTCAGTTGTTGGTCTCTACCATCTCTTGAGCCTTGGCTTAACATAGATAGTGTTGAGCTATGCTGAACCATAGACTATATATAAAAGATGGACATAGTTTTCATGATGTCATCGATTGGTTTGTGGGTATCCTTTTTTTTACATGACCATATTCGGATGAACAGGCCCGCTGCTAGAGTGCACATTTTTCCCTCGTGACCAGGAGTTGCATCACAGCCGATGTGGTGGACAAATCTCAAGCAAATTGCACATGACGTCTCGCTAGAATCCTCAGTAGCAAGTAAACAAGTTTACAATGTAATATATTTAACAGAGAGACTGAAAAGCCAGTTCCTTAGAGTCCCTTTAGTACAAAAGAATACCGGAGAGGACGAAACAGCGTCAACCTATGAAACTGTGTTTTTGTACTGGGCTGTAAGCATGCTTATTGATGTTCTGCATTTAGATCATTTTACTCAGTGGGGACAGCCTCAATTTTGTAGCCAGCCTCAAGTGGCAATTCAGGGAAATTCACTTATTGGCACTTAAGCGTTGGCTAAATTTTAAACCCAGATGGTTTAGCTGCTTGGGATTTAACTCATTTTTAATTTAAGAATATGGGCAACCCAATAGCCCAGTGGTTAAGGCATATACCATACGGACTCTAATCCCTGGATTCTAGCCACAGACTGACTCTGTCTCTCCACTATCCCTGTCAATAAAGGCACATAAAACCCAGAAGTTTAAGTTTGGTCTTTTTTGTTCTAGAAGCAGAAAATATGGGCGTATTAATTCCATAACTGTGAAGAAAATACAGCATGAAACGCAACTCAAATCTATTTCATGCTGCTCCTTTTTCCTACATAAAGACTGCACAACAGCAGATCTGTTTTTCTGTCTCCTCACATAAATTGAACGTCGTCGTGCTCGATTTATGCGCCGAGTGAATTTCATGCCTCTTTTGGTTTTTGTTGAACCTGTCCAAAGGCTATTTCATATATCAAAATGAGGACATACACTTTTTCCCCCCCTCATTTCTTTTTGCCATTAGGTGCTCTTTGCTTGACCACTGCCATTTTGTGGCTCCTGCCTGACTATCAGGAATCAACTCCCAGTGGAACTCTGAGTCCCACAAGCTCGCCTTCGTGTTATCAGCAGTAAACCAGCGTAACCCTGCTCTGTACTGTAGATAAAGCTCAGTGTTCTGTGGCAGAAAAAGACAGAGGGACGAAATGAAGGACAGGCAGCGGGGATATGCAGGAAAGCGATTAGGGTTAACAGGATTACTGTAACTGCATTCGGATGGCCACAGCTCTTTAAAATGCGTCTGAGAATGGGGAATTTCCTGTCAGGGAGTATTTTGGGAACTCCCACATTCGGTAGCAGTCGAGTGCCTTGTCCTTCTTCACAGAGAAAAGGGGAGAGGGCTTTTTCTGCTGTTTTTCTTCTTTTGTCCCTATTATTGGGTTTGTGTGTGTTTGTGCATATAAGGAACGCATGTGCTGCCCTCTCTTTTAGCCTTTTGTGCCATATATCATAAACAATCCTCAGAGATTCCCACAGTCCAAAGGCACAGAGAAGAAAATGCTTGCTGTGGGTTTTCTTGTTGCCGTGTGCGTGTGTGTGCATGTCTTTCAGAGCGTTTCGCACATGGAGGGAACAGTCGGTTGCACTGTGTGTTGGTGCTGCTCAGGAGAATCCGAATTGTGATGCATATGAAGGAATGTGATATTAACCATTGATAGATGATAGATGCTCATATTAAGCATGGTCAAAGATTCAAATATTGAGCATATGCACAAGTAACCCCTGTGTGCCAAAGGCTCAGACTACAGGCTGCTTTACTCTTGGATCTGTAAAATGTCAGTGAGAACAGATAGCTATAACATGATCATCTCGGGCGCTCAGCTCCGGCTGCAAGCACAGCAGCTCCACCCACCTTCTGTTCAAATTATCTGTTTGCAGGAGACAGCAAAAGAAAGTTGTCTCAAAGTGTTGGAGGGGAGCAGAAGATGAACTCAGGTGCCGCAGCATCAGTTTAAGATTAATAAGGGTTATTCAGAAATTTGTGTCTCTGGTAGAGTCACAAAATACAAAATATGAAGCTGCACGTGAGGATAACGGATCCCCCTTAAGATATGACTCATCAAAGTCCAGTGATTATTTAGAATTAGGTGTGTCTACATATTGAAGTCAGAAATGAGTTCATACAAACAGTAATAAAGGAATGAAATGAAGTGGGATGCTGGAATAAACATCTGTTGCTGGTGCAGTATTTGTAACACAGCATTTCTAACCTTCCTTTACAGATTGAGGAGAGAGCAGAGTTTCTGAACAGGTCAGCACAGAAAAGGTAAGCATCATCTTTTTCAGTCATGTTGACCTCTACTTACGGAGCTGTTTTGCTGAATATGAAAAATGCAATCCAGAGCTCGACCCGAGTGTCTGTAGCGTGGGACCTAAAGCCCATACTGTATAAAACATTTTTATCATTTTCAGAGCATTCCCATTTTTCATGCACCGTATGTTAATTGCTTGCTTCTGCCCAGCAGCACAGTGAAGATGGCTCATTCTCCTGTGGTGTCCAAGATAGACAACAGGCTGGAGCAGTACACCTCAGCTGCTCAGGTCAGCACGGCACGGCCAATCAAAAAAATAATAATAATTCGTTAGAAGGTTGGAAATCACCTGATTTTGGTCCCTGGTAGATCTGTGTGTCTCAAGTGCAGATTTCCAGTATAGTGGCCAAAGAGCATCTGCATTGATGGAATAGTTCATCCTGACAGCTTTTCCATCCCTAAGACTAACTTTAAAATGCATGACCTGCCACCCTCAACACCCACAACATAACAAAGATTTCGTGGGGACCTGTTGTTACCACCAAGTTTATTTATGTTTGTTACTTTTGTCAGAAGGTTTCTGAGCTTCCATTGCTGCTCCTCACTTGTTAAAACCCAGATTTCTGTCTCTCTCAGAGAGAGAACAGGGAGTCTCGATCCCCTCGCTCCGGAGCTGCGGATCTGCCCATGGTCACTGACAGCATACGAAACATCAAGAGCATGTGGGAGAAAGGCAACGTGTTCAGCTCGCCTGGAAGTGGCGGAAGCACATTCAAGGTGGTGCAGGATATTAGAAAGTTGTTGAAACTGTGTGTGTGGTTGTGAGAGAAAGAGAGACAGAGAGGAAAGAGCCCAGTTCACTGGTACTTCCTGCTCTGCACCTTTGCCAATGATGACCAGGCTTGGCTGACCTTTGACACTGTCCAAACAGGAAGCAGCTGTGATGAAGACAGGCGTAGCGGGCCGCATCAACGACTGGCTGAATAAAACCCCAGAGGGCAGCAAGACACCAGGAGGAAGGCCAGCGGTAGGTCGTTGCCATACTGGAACAGTGCATGTAGCACAGCATAACCGAGCACACGCAGCTGTCATTAGTGGCCTGCATTAGGGATATGGTCATCTTTTAAACCTCACAATTTAGTCATGAGAGACACTTGTTCTTCTGCAAAATGTATTTATTTATTAATTTTTGAATTTTCTCATTCTTGGTTCTTTTTTTTTTTATAAGTGGGTGGGGCTTCGTTGCAACAGAGTGATGTCACTGACCTCTGTACAATAGATTTAGCAATAGCTGAATCAGAATCTAGCAAGTGAGTTGGTTGTTCTTTAACTGTAAATCAAGGCCAAATCTCACTGTGGCCCCTCCCAACGCCCTCCCGCTTGACTGGGAGCATGCCAGGCCATCCTCGTGAAGTAAAACAGGTGTACGGACAGCTATCTTGCATCGCTGCTGCTCACATGTTAGGCTAGTTGGCTGGGAGCGGCTTTTAATGAGGTGGAACCTCCATGTAACAGTGAGAATGTGTGTAGAGGGGGTGTAGAGGAAGGACTGGAATGGTTCAGTAATCAGTTTTCACTCGCCACACTGATCAGATTAGCAATAATGTTCAGTATTCCCTCTCTGGCATCGGCCCCGTCATATTTTTATGCCTGTGTCATATTTACTGGTGTTGTGTAGGACATGTTTTATGATCACTTTGAAAAGATGCAGTGAAGCAGGTCAGCTGGACACACGCTGTGTCCGCTCTCTGCCTCCACCTGGTGGCCGCAAATCAAAATGAATTATGACGTATGTGAGCTTGCTGCTCTTGCAGCTGTAATGTCCAGATACACTGTAGACGTGGCATCATTTTCAAGCATTTAATGTCAAGCCTGTTGTAATGTTTGCAGGCCTTTTCCAATGTGTAGGAGCATTTAAAGCTGTGAATTTACCCAAATATTCATGCAGGAGCTGTCTATGCTCTGCAGTATAACATGCACTGTTATTGGTGACATAGAGCAGGGAAGAGGAAGTATATTGAGGAAGCTTTCAGCACATATAGCTCCATGTCCAAAGTGACAGCATTAAAACGTCTTCCCTGAATTTTACTGGGATTGCCTCTGACTCTTGCTCACGGTGAGAGTGCGATTTTCCACTTCCTCTACTCAAACCCTGTGCTTGCTTGATTGCATCTGTCATCCTTTGTGCCCCCCCCCCCCCAATTGTGCTCCCCCAGGCTGAATATTTCCA
>VOQJ01021322.1:13473-26555 GCA_015052665.1 Apistogramma diplotaenia | reverse complement strand
AATCTGTTTATGGATTTCAGTTTGGGCTGCCTGAGAGATGAAGTCATGTGGGTGCGTATGCAGAGAATGGAGTTTAGTGCTGAAACAGATGCAAGAACCACCCATTTGATTTCATCAGAGGTGACATGACTGGGCTCCACCACACATCGGGTTTGTTTTTGCTTCCCGAGAGAGGCCAAGTTAGTGACAGGAGGACACCATCCGTGCTGATCAGGAAGTATGTCAATGCAGCTAGGGAATCTGGTGTCCATGTGTTTACACCTCAAGGCACTGGTCTGCCAGCTACTATGGAGTCTCCAGAGAAGAAGCCCACATAGAGTCCTTTCACACTTTATCTCTCTGGGGAAAAGGCAAAACTTCAGTTAAGCGCTGCCTATTTCAGATTTTCCGTTTTAGTCCCAGGTCTTGCCCTCCCCATATTTCCATTACACTATCAACCAGTATAGTGTGTGTCCTTGGGGACATATTTGGGATCAATGGGCACATGATAACAGGTCAACTGGGAAGAATGGAAGCAGGAGGCAAGTGATGGATTGAGTTCACTGTAGCCTTTATTTGCTCTTAAGTTATAAGTGAAGTAGAGTCCTCAAAAACTGCACTGCCTCTGACTTTTCATTTAGTTGTGACCATATGTAGTCATCTGTCCGCAAGACACGAAAGGAATCGGAAACTTTTACGCCTGTGAAGAATGACTGAGCTAGTGGTGGATGACACTCCCTCCCCCTCCTCTTACTTGGGGCTCTGAATGCATGCGTGTGTATTTGTGTGTGCGCCCGTTTACTGCAGGCAACACCGGACAGGACACTATGTGGAGCGAAGCAAGAAGACAGCTGCTGGAATGGGATGCAAGTGTAGCTGACGGGTATAAAGTTTCCTTCCGAAAAGACCACCGCGTTTCCTCCCGCAGTGATTGTGCTCTGCAGCGTTTTATTTGTGGGTCAGGGTGGATGTAAAGTGAGCGACACAAGTTGACACAAATACGGGCTAAAGCAGCGAAAAAAAAAAGCCACGTGCACAACACTGGAAATCAACACAAATACACAACCAGCAGTCCCGCGCGTGAACGCAATCCCACTCCAATGTCCAAGGTAACAAGGCAGCTAGCCTTAGCCAGCGAAAGCTAACCGCCGCTGCTGCTAGCTACCCTCACAGACCCATCCTTAAATGTTAGCGAACGGCCAACTAGTAAAAGCAGGAGGGGGAAAAAAAATCTCACACCGCATACTCATTCATTTACGCGTCTTAAAAACGCGTAACACACGTGTTTCCTCTTGAGTGAAATTCCGAGATTTGTTCCCAGACGTTAGCAACGCTCGCAAACAATCAAACCGTGGTGTATTTACGACCCCTGTGCCGAGAATGAACGGTGAAATGCCGGTGTGTAACCCAGAGAACGGCAGCCCGTTCAAATGCTATTCTCCGGACTAGCTCGCTAAACTGTTTTGAGTACAAGCGACCGTATTATTTTAACTAACGGGTCAGTTAAAGCGTTTATCGTAACGAGTCGGCGTTTGGTTCAAACATGACACAAAAAGCTATTTATTTTTCTTGTGAAAATATCATTAGCTACTCCCAGCTAGCTGACGCTTTATTTTAAATGAATAGCTGAGAAAAGAACAATCCATGAGGCCCAATTAAACCACCATTTACACCAAACACACTCATCCAGCCTTATCTGGAGCCCCGTTTTTTCTTCTTTTTTAGCGTTGTGTGTTGCTTAACACAACAGACCCCCACACTATGATCCATCCGCGCCCTGTGTGCGGGAGACCGTTATACTGTATCCCGAGGTGGAGCGGTGTAGTGTTGAGTGTAGCCGGGCAGGACTTACCTTGCTTGCTCTCTATTTTTCTCGACATTTTCGTAGCCAGCAGCTGTGATCCCACTCGCAGTTCAACAAAACCGTAGCTACAGACGAGCCTCGCCGTGCGTCTTCTCGGATTATTCCCTCATTTTCGATATACTGTTGTGTCCATGAGATGATTCCGCCCCGGTTGATATAATATATTTATAGGCCACAGACATTGGTACGGTTATAAACTGCCTCCGTCCGTCTCCGGGTAATTTTCACTGGATACACACACACACTACACTCACGTTAATGCCTTGAACCTAGACTCAGCCAGGGTAGGGAATCATCCAGTGTAACAGCGACCCCTTGCGTCAGGAATTAACCATGTCATCTGTCAACAAGAGGATGGGCGTGTTTCGATTTCAGTTCAAAGTTAAAGTAAACCACAGTGTAACTCACGGCGATTTTGCAAGTGTTGTTACACATCGACTCATAAATTAAGCCGTTTGCCCTGTTCGTGCAATCAAAGATAATGTGGAAATTCACCAGTCATCCATTCACTCATCTATCATTCTATTATAGATGGAGAAATTGCAGGGCAGCCTGGACTGTAGTGACATTCGTTTTTCTTTTCATCTCAACAACTTAAGCAGATGAAGGCTAATGAAACGATGGAGTCTGCAGGCTTCAAAATGCCAGTTCAACAGTTCGGTTGTGAACCAGCATCACTGGCCGAAGACAGAGCAAGTCTTTGGCCAGTAAAATGCCCTGCTAAGTTGCTAAAGAAATCAAGTGTTGCACAAAACAGAGATCAGGCATGTTGATGGGAGCTAATATATTATACTTTCCCTGGCAGTGTCATGGATATACACATTTTCTTCTTCAGTAACCTCTTCTCACTCTCTCTTCATTTAATCATTAGTTATTATTAATCTCTCGTCTTCTGTCCTGTCTCCTGCTCCTCACCCCCCAACTGGTTGTAGCAGATGGCCATCTCTTCCTCGGCCTGACTCAGCTGGAAGTTTCTTCCTGTTTAAAAGAAGCTTTTCTTTCCCACTTTTGCCAAGTGTTTGCTCATAGGGGGTCATATAATTGCTGGGGTTTTCTCTGCAACATTACCTTACAATATAAAGTGCCTTGAAGCAACTGTTGCTGTGATTTGATGCTATATAAATAGAATAGAAACTAATTAGGTTCGTTCCCTTTTTTCCATGTACTTTAGTGTTAAGTACATGTTGTTAAGGTTAGTGCAGATGTGCACACCTGTTTCCCTCTTTTAAGCAATCTTGCATTTTTGCTTAGCATTTAGTGTACTCACCCAGAGTTCAGTATGTGTGTGTGTGTGTGTGTGTGTGTGGAGTGTTTTGACCAAAAACCAACCTGGCAAACTTTACACATCTCAGCTGCAACTCATCTTATAAGCAGTTAAGTCAAAAGATAATGGTATGGACAATAGCCAGACTAACTCCGCTCTTTCTTTTTCCATAAATGTTTTATGGCAACAGAGTGTTTTCATAGCAGCAGCGGTTTGTGTTTCAAGTCAGGCGGTGTGTGTGTGTGTGTGTGTGTGTGTGTGTGTGTGTGTGTGTGTTTACAATCACTGCTGGACATTTTGGCATCAAGGATCAGCTTTAACTGTTATGTTTAAAGTAGAACCTGCTATTTGTCCTCATTTGATCTCCGTAAGAACCGTAAGAGTTGTGATTTTAAAAACATTAGTGGCGACTGTCAATATTTCAATGGAAAAAAACCCTCTATGTGTAAATGTAATGCTTCACTTTTACATTTAACTTCTGCTTTGTAATTACAAAGTAGTTTGAGCCATTTAAACGGAAGCATAGAGCCCCCTGTTGGGCGTGCTGAAGCCTTGCTTAGATGCACTACACCTAGATTTTTCCCTTTGCTCCTGTTTACCATTCATCTACTACCACTTACTTGTGTGACAGGAAAATTAAAGGTTGCACAGAAGAGGAAAGGGGAAGCACGACTTCAATTTTATCCTGGTTTCAACTGCTGACTATGGCTTTTGCTTAGTGCCACTTAGTGCTGCACATTATCCTCTCCATTAAAGTGCAGCCATCTAGATTATGTCTTGAGCGTATCAAGGCGAAGCAAGCATGCCGTATCAACTTTTTATGAATAATTGATCTGACTGACAGAGTGATCTACATTCTGTGAGTGATCTGGGTCACCTCACATGCTTGCAGTGCACCCGTGAATGCAGAGGCATGCATTAAAATATTAAGATAAGGAGTTCATTACACATTGTTGGCTGCTTCTTTCAAGCTTTGTGCAGCTTACCTCAACTGTATTTAATCAGTTATCAAAGAAAGGCCTTGAGTGTCAAGGATTCATATTTACACTGGCTGTCATTATGCCTGCTCCCTTGTGCTCCTGCTTGCACAGCAGAAACCACACCCATATGAGAAGTGCAAAGTGCTTGCTTTGTGTGTTTGTGCTAGGGAGAGGTGATGGGCGTGTGAAGAGGAGGGGAAGGAGTGGAATATGTTCCCTAAGGCTATGATAAAGTCACAGAAGGAAGACAATGATCTGCCAAGCAATGGCAGACTTGTCAGGGCAGGACGGGCCTCACAGCGCAGTCAGAGTTGGTCTGTTTTGGAGTGTCTTGGTATTTCTTGACAGCCTACATTCAGCCTCTCATAGAATCACCCAAGCAGCTGTCTCATCTAATGGCCATGTTCAATTTTGGCTTCACAAGGCTGCGTAAACCTCTCTGTCACGAATGACAACTGATTGCTAGCTGTACTAATGAGATGAGACGGAAAATATGCACAGTAATAACTAGAGGATTTGTACTAATGGATGTCTTCTATATGTTACCGCTTACACTTTGTCACATGACTGCCATTTTTTTTTTCCTCATTTTGTCATAAAATGTCACTTAGGTGTCAGTGCAGCCCTTTTCTGCTATCTATTGGCTGCATAGCAGAATACAAACCAAGCCGACTGAGTCATGCCGCTCTGCGCCACAGAGTGGTGCTCACGGTCTGCTGATCACTTTTGTACCCTAGAGCTCAGCCTGTAGTGGTTTCCTTCTAGCAAAGTAGGTGCATGTGGGGTGTGTGTGGGGGTGGGCATGAAGTGTAATGTCATGGAATCTGTAATTCAACCATAAAGCTACTTGTAAAGATGAGCCGGCGGCAGGAATTTACAATGACAGAACCGATAAAATGTCAAAAACAAAAATCATAAAACTGCATGATTATCTTAATAAGTTGCCATATACTTTAGGTTCTAACTAGCCCCCCTAGCCCCCCTGAATGAAAACAGAACGTCGAAATAGCAGGCAGGTTAATCAATTGCCACGCTCAGATATTCAGGGTAGAAATGTTTGATGAATGTGGGAAGGTTTATACTGGTTCACACTGGAAAATTTCCCACTGGGCTTGCAGCAAGATCAGGTCTGCTGCACGCTGGATACGGTTCATGGCAGATGGGGCAAGGAAAGGAGAGGCAAGAGAGTTTTGTTTGCTGAGAGTTGTCAGCGAGAGCTGGGAGATGGCGTTTGATCTTTGTAGTGGTGCACGTGCGGTGCAGAGCTCAAACACAGTTTAAGGCTCTGTTAACCTTGGCCAACGGTCAGACCCTTCTGCCTGCCTCACCTCTGAGAGTTGGAGAAAGAAGGAGGGGGATCAGAGAGGCTTATATGACTGAATGCATTTTAATTGAGAAGGTGGGGGTTGGGGGGGTACCTTGACAACAATCAGGGTCCTCTATCTCTGGGCCTTTGTTAACATACAGTGAAGTGATTTTCAAGAGAGGTTTTCATGGTAGAATTAAGACGGATGAACGCAGGAATCAATGTGAGGTTTAGATGCAAGTAGGCGGAGACTGAAGATGGAGATGCATCGGATGAAGAGGACAAGATGTCTAGGTCATAACCTACTCAATACTGCATGAGAATAGAACAATCTGTCACTGCCAAATACAGACGACAAGGTTAGGGAAAACCAGGTGAAGGTTCGTCGACAGATGGCATGGAAAACAGTGCAGCGCTAAAACTGTGGAGTGAAACTGGATTTGTTTCCCACAGTATCTCTCAGACGCACTCTCACACGTATTTAGTGACTGCTTGCATGCATCCGTGAATGTAACCACATTATAACACAGAAATTATTTATGTGCTGAGACAGGCATTGTTGAGCTGCTCTTTAGAGCTCCACAGGGCAGTGGCCCTGGCTCTTAGAAAGCACAGCTGCTTGCCTTTCAAGATCACTCCGTCCTGCCACTAAAGGCAGTGAAGGTCTTACTGTCTAAACCGTCCTTCCTCTCTCTATTTTCCGTGGCACTTTTAAATAGCGGGGTCGACCTGCCTCCGGGGTGGGACCCTCTCTCCCTCTGCGCCGGGCCTTCCAGTGCTCCTGACTGACATTTAACTCCAAGGCTAGAGTAAAGAGGGCCAAAGAGCACGAAATGAGAATGGCCACAGGGGTGCACAGCGAGACTTGACCACTACCTTTCTCGCGCCTCCATTAGTTGCTGGGGTCCCCGGGGGGACGGCAGGCGGCCCTCAGCCCGAGAGGTGAGCTCACAGCTCCTGGTGTGAGAGCACAAAGAGGTCAGGAGTGTGTCACCCAAGCCTGTGACGTACTCACACGGAGAACAATTACAGTTCTTCAGATTATCATCTTAGCAGGAAGCCTTGGCCTTCTTTACTTCTCACACCTTCTTCTTTAGAAGGCTAAATGTCAGTGTTTATTCGTCCCTTTATTTTGCTCAGCAGGCCAGAGATATTTAATGGGTGTTGCTTTGGTGACCCGAAGTATTTTTTTCTACTGCACATCTTATCTAATAGCTTCTATCACACGTCTGTCTCTCCTTTAAGTATCCTGTAAATGCACCTTCTGATAAGGATTGAGTGGTTTTGTAACATTCATTTTTCATCATGCACCCATTCTTTTGGGGGTTCATATTTATTTTGTCATTTGCTAATCTGCCATTTGAGTGACTGCCTCTTCACACAAGTAATCACAGTACAATACCAGTCAACTGTATGCAGGATATAGCAGACGAGCGGGATGTGTCGATGTCCACTCATACCGGTTCAGCCTAGTTTTTCGCAGCAGCAGTTATTATAAGCTAGGTGCAGAGTGAGACAGTCTGGTCTGTGGGCATCACATTACATGCCAACTCCTGCGTGAGGGGGTTACTGTTAAAAGCCTGAAGAGTCTGCAACATGGCTGAGCTGCATAACTATCCACCTTACAATCCACACAAGGGCCGTTTAACAGGATCAGTGGTTAAAACTCATTAAATGAAGGAGGTTTGTGCAGCTCGAAGTCAAAGCTGCTACACTGATGCTTGCATATAGTAAAGGGTGTGAGTTTGTGTTTAAGCCAAGAAAATTATTTAATTTCGAGCTAATGGTTGTTTGTTTTAAAATTCAATTAAAAATCAATTAAAAAATCTGAGGGGTGCTGGAAAGTTTGTTTGTTCTTTATCAAAATGCCCTGAAGCATCTTCTGAAGTCCAAAATTGATATAACAGCAATGCATTTAAATAAACTTGGCAATTTTAGAGGCAGGGAAATGATCCAGTATTACATACCTGTGAGGGGTAAAAGCATGTGTTAATCAAAAGGTGAAATTAAAGTCATTTCCAATCGAGGCCTCGTCAAAAGGACGGCGCATAATGAATGAATGATTCTGTGGGATCACAAACGTGTGTGAGGAGGCGCACCATTATTCTTTCAAGAACAGGGATCTCTCAGCATCTTATCTTCTCCACAACCCTTGTTTGTGGAAGTGTAGTGTGGCAAAAATAACAAAGGAGAGATGTCTCCAAAAACTCCCGTCTGAAATGATTGATTACAGCAGCAGACTCCAAGCTCGTCACTCTCTGCAGACATGACACACAGAAATTGGGGAGTGATGAGTGAAACAGCCCCCTCCCTGAGCCTACAGGTGGTGCACTCTCAGGTAAGTGGAGGTGTTGAAACAGCAGGCAGCGGCACTGACATGTCAGAGGGGGAATGTGTTTGGTATCTATGAGGAGGAGTGTGAGGCGTATTAGCTCAGACCTGAACGACCTCCCAGGCTTCCCTCCATTTGTTGATGCTCTCCGTGTTGGAGAAAGGTTACAGGATCTTATTTGGAAGGGTTTGCACTCTACTAATCCACAATCAGACAGAGTGTGTACAAATAAAAGAAATTTAAGAGCACTGCTACCCTCGCCAAGACTTCAGTTTGTTCTATACACAGAAAACTGATGTGCACGACTGACTAACAGTGACCAGAAACATTTAGCTGCAGTTATTGCTACAAGGGATCACACCAGAGACTTAAAACTACAGCTGACATGCATGACCACTGACCTCATACTATCGCATTATTAGGCTCTCTACATTTAGGACTCGTTATAATCTCATCATGCATATTTATGCAGAATATTGATCATTCTCAGAGCTCACACACTTTCAAGCAGCGCTGAATGGTGTTAAAACCAAATTCGGTTTTACCTTTGATGGAAAGCACAGGAGAGAAGGTGAAGTTGGTTGTTTACATGCAAAACACACATGGTCAAAAGGATGTGTTGATTGTCCAGCCTGCAATACACAGACAGAAAAGTTACGATCTGATTCCATGCATGTTTGCGCAAAAAATACCCCCAAAAACCTGTGATATCCAAAAACAGTGAATCAGTGTATATATGCTTGATGATCGTGAGTATTGAAGGTCACAGATGGGAAAACCTAAATCCTGGATGATGGTAACAGCTTCGTGAGAATTAAATAAGAATTAAAGGTTTGGGGAAGTATGTTGCTTTCTGTTTGTTATGATTACAAAATTGAAATTGGAAGCAGTCCAAGATCGATGGCTGACAGAGTTGACTTATTATTTATACAAAGCAGTGACGGCAGCAGTGACGGCAGCTGTGAATACAGCGTAACTCGGGCCTAACTGCTATTTCTGCATCGGGAATACATTGTAACGAGCCATTATTGATCTAAAACCGTCCTATTTCTGAACACATGCAAACACACACATGCATACATCCCGTTAACATGTTGCCTCTCACGGGAAGTCTCACTATTTACTTAGATATTTTCTTCCGTGCTAATAATGGAGCAGGGTTATATCCTATACCAGCACATAGTACAGAAGGCAGGGAAAGCCCTCGACATGTTGCCACTCTATCACAGAGCTAGCACAGATTGACAGATAAACACACACGCTCCCATTCTTTCCTGTGGGAAATTTAGACTCTCTAATCCACCTGATTCTGTGTCTGCAGGCTGTGGGAGGAAGCCAGAGTATCTAGAAGGAACCCGTATGAACAGAGGGAGGACAAACACAGAATGCACCATTTGCTGAAGCTCAGCACCGGGGACTTTGAGGCAGTGGGGGGTCACCTGCTGAGTGTCACCCTCTGCTATTGAATCCTAGAGGTTAAATCACATTTTGAGCTCTACTTTTTACTACTTTTGCATATCACCCATTATTAGCCTGCCGACATAAGATTTATCAATTTTTAAAAAAAATTTTTTCTCTTGTTTCACTTCCACTGGATAACAGCACATCATGTTAGTCTGCCCTGCACTCAGTTGGGTGAAAAGCACTCAAAGTGTTTAATACATTAGAGGTCCAGACCTGATATATACTGTTGGGGGAAAAAAAACAACAACACTCAAAGGTTATTGAGCTTTTCACAGTCTTTCAGCTCATTTTAACTGTTTAGGTTTTATGGCCCCGACTTTATTGTTTTGGTGCGCTCACTACATTTATCAAACTTCCATCATTCCAGCTGTAACAGGTAGCTGTTTTCTGAGAACGATCTCAGGTAAACTCACTGTTTACTACCTGCCCAGCACCAAATGGCTTATAGATAATGTTAATGGCCAGCTGACGAACATGGTGGTGCACTGGGAGGTAAAGAGGTAGTTCCTTTAAGAGTTGGTGGAGGCAAGCCCAGGGCTAATATAGGAGTGAAAACTGGAGTTACATATGTTGGGTGGACAGAGACGTGATTCAGAATGAATGCTAATGCTGCCCTGTGTCAGCTGCTTTGCATTTTGTTTACCTTTAAATGGGATCCAGCATGCTTATTTTAAGCTCTCTAGTTTTATTATTGGACTCTTCCTGAGTAGCTTTGCATGTTTCACAGTTCAGAACATTAATAAATAAAAAAAAACTTAAATAATAATAAAATAAATTATATTCAAATCTAATAGACAACCCCTTGAGATAGAGCCATCTCTCTATGCTGTCCTTAAAAGTAGGTGACTTTCGCGTTCTTTCCCCCTGTCACTCAAACACACGCCATAATGCACGTAGACATGTAAGCTACTCAAACATAGTGTATATTAATCCTGTCAAGCATGTTTTTGTGTTGCAATGAAAAAGGAGGACATGGACACGGGGACAAAAAGAAAGAACACCCTCCTCATTATTTCTCCTGCAGTCAGTCAGGAAACACTAAACACCGAGGCAGAGAAGAAAGGCAACTATAACAGACAGGAAGAAGAGAGGCAGCAGTTCTGGCAGAGCTGTGTTGACAACTTTCCAAGAGCTGATTTAGTGAGGGAAGCTACATCTGTTGAGCTCCAACGACAGCCACTGGGTTGTTCAGGCTGCCTTCGCTCTGATGTGCTGCAGTCAACTTTTTTTTTTATGTACACAGTAACCTAGTTTGCTCTGCATGCTGCAAAGACAGCGACCTGGAACCTCAGAGCCCCTCAGCTCCTCGGCTCAGGCATTGTGATGGATATGGGTGCGTTATTTAATTGGCAAAAACAAATTTTTGTAAAGAAACAATGCGGGCTAATGCACAAGCGCCTGACACACGCAAACATGCACCAGATCCGATAGACACGTAGTCACTGCCTTCTCCTCGCACTGTCTCAGCCTCGCTGAAGTATACAGTAAATGAACAGAAGAAAAGTACAAACACAGACTTTACTGTAAAAGGCAGAAAAACTGAGACAGGCTTCACTGACAGAAATACTTGGACAGCTTTTGAGAGCAAAAGCATTCGCATCTGCACAGTTTTGGTATGTTTGTGGCAGAAAGTAGAGGACACGTGTGAGTGCATATGCTTGTGAAGTGCAGGTGTGGTGTGTATACTGTATATGTGTATGAGATGTTGCTGCGGTGTGACACTTTTTGCCACACACTCGTGCTCCCGGCTGACCCAGCTCTCCTTATAAACCTTTTTCTAAACTCAGGGACAAGATAGATTCCTTAAATAAATAATCCGAGTCACTTGTCTTCACGGTGCCGTTTCCCTCGTCATAGTTGAACAGTTGTAAAAGGAGACAGATGCTCTGCCCGTCCTGTTCGTCACCTGCTCCGGGCTGTCTGAGGTCATTTATTGAACAAATGTGTGCTTAAGCTCATGTGCGTTCGCCGGTGTGATTGTCTGCAGTTGACAAAGCAGGAAACGGGTTAGGACAGGAAGTGTATTGTTTGCTCTGCCCTCGTCATCCTCAGCTGATCAAATTACCCACTTGGAATCCAGTCTGAGGCGGAGGTAAATAACGTCCACAAAGCAGATACCGGTGAAAGGCAAGTGGGAAGGCCAACCTCACTGTCGAAATTAAGGGGAAATTTCAGAGACAGATCACACATCATAATCAGATCAGCTCGTGGAAAGAGCTCTAAAATGTCTTAATCCATTATTGTCTATAGAGGAATTATATAATTTTATTGTGAAATGTATGGGGACTCACGGTCACAGAGACACGTTTCTCATTTCTCCATAAATGTAAATTGGATCATTAATTCTAACTTGGGTCACTCTGGTCAATGAGTGCATGTTTTCCTTCTCCTTTTAGCATGAGATCATATGAACCCCTATTTCCATAATGCATATGGGAAATAAGTAGCCCTTTGTTACCAGTGAGTAAACAGAAATTGCATAATTTTATCAAATACTTTACACCCTTTGATTCAAAAGAATTTCATTTACAGCAATGTGTTCTCTGAGCTTTTTTTTTTTTTAGGTATTTAAAACTATAAATAATCTGTGACACATCTTATTTATTTGTATTTTTCTTAAAATGTCCATGTTTTGGCAGTTTCCAGAGCAAATTATGTGTTTCCACCTCTAAAAGAAAAAAAAAATCTTTGGAGAGTTTTTTTTCTTAACAAGCTAAACATAGTCATTAGTCATTTATGAGTTTAGCGGCTCCGTAGGAGCCTCGTAAGGTTCAAGAAAATAACCCTGTCAATGTCATCACATTTATATCATTAGGGAGCGCGTCGGAGGGAGTTTTAACACAAACTGGGGGTGTTGAGTTTGTGGCTGAAAGAAAGGCAGGCGGGCAGTGCCTAATGAAAAGAGCTGCATTATGCTAAGTCTATTCAGTTTACGCTGGTCCAGTATGCTCGAAGCATGAAATGCACTGCGCTGGATATACATACAGAAAGTATTGAGGCAGGGAGAGACGAGTGAAAGGAGTGAAATCTGAATCAATCTGAGCGCACTACTATCAAAGTAAATGAGATCACCTTAACCGGATCATGCAATTTTAATGTCACTGATGTTGGAGAATGCAGTTTAACACTTTAATGGGCTCAGCATTAATCACATTAACTTAAAAAATGACTGCAGAGAAATCTAATTAGAAAGGATAAGAAAAAATACTTAAGATACAATCCTTGTCAAATGGTCATAATGATTATGATAAAATGAAGGAAGCGAGGCAACAAGGTTATAGAGCTGCAAAGTCCATGTCTGCACATTTTACATGTTAAATGACATGCACAAAGCGAGAAGTGTGTAGTGTTAAGACTTTGGGGGTATGCTGGGGTGGATCGAGGCATTTTAAGAGTTCAGGTGGAAGGCCGCGTTAGCATTAGCTTGGTCTGGAACTGTGACATTGTTCTGTGCACTCTTACAGATTTTCTTCTAATGTGGCAAAAAAGGTTAAAGTTGTTTGTTACTTGAAGCTGTGAATAAGCATTTCATATGCGGGCCAGCATTTATTGGATGCAGGCATTCGTTCTTCGAAGAACTCTGTCTGCACAGCTGCGGTTGGATGTCACCAGAATGGCATGATTACAGAGGAAAGTTGGGGTGCGATCTGGATGTGCATCACCCCCAGCGAGGGCCAAAATAGCCGTATGAGTGATAAATAGATGGAAATAGCCCACAGTGTCCAGTTCACAGGCTGGCTGCCCCACTCTTTGATCTCTGGTCCTAATGAGTTTTCAGAACAGAGCCAGAGATGAGAAGACAGGCTTTTTCAAAAGGGCCGTGGATGCTGGGGGGGGGGGGGGGTTGAGACCGCCTAGGGGAGGCCCTAAATTTTTCCTCACACAAACTTTAA